>APFE030911765.1:50249-87977 GCA_000404065.3 Pinus taeda | reverse complement strand
CCCCCTCGAAGAGGCTGAATTCTAAGTCGTTGATCTATCTTTTCTATCTTTTCTTGAGCTGGTTTCATAACAGCAAAAGAATTGAATTGCTTCTTATATCCAACACCAGAGTGTCAAGTGATGGTTGCAAATGGAGGAATGATAAATTTCTTTGGAAAGTGCCATAATATCAAGCTATCCATGGGAGAATATGTATTGACTAGCCGAATACTTTCCATTCCAATGGGAGGTGCCGATGTTGTACTAGGAGTCCAATGGCTACAATCCTTGGGTACAATAGCTTTCAAGTTTCAAGAACTTTTCATGAAATTTTCTGTGGAAGGAAAGGAAGTTGAATTAAGGGGTATTGCAGGGAAACCAGGAAAGATAATTAGCTATAACAATATGACAAATATTCTAAAAAAGGAACAAAGAGGTGTAATTGCATACATCAATTTACTTCACCAAGCTGGATCTTCATTCAAGATATCATCAAATCAGAATGAATACTGAAGACATTCTGAAAAAACATTTAGAACTCATGAGGGTCATTATGAATTTTTGGTCATGCCTTTTGGCCTTACCAATGCACCTTCTACACTTCAAGGTTTGATGAATTCCATTTTCAAACCATTCCTTAGAAAATTTGTGTTAGTATTTTTTGATGATATACTAATCTACAACAAATCTTGGAAGGATCATGTTGGACATGTTGATAGGGTGCTACAACTATTGGAGGAGAAACAATTATATGTAGAAAGATCCAAATGTTTCTTTGGAGTACAAGAGGTGGAATATCTGGGTCATATTTTATCTCATGAATGAGTTAAGGTAGACCCTAGCAAGATTAAAGCCATTAAGGAATGGAAAATCCCCACATCCACAAAGCTTTTGCGAGTATTTCTCGGGTTGACAGGGTATTATCGCAAGTTTGTTAAGAATTATGGTAGAATAGCAGCACATCTAACAACATTATTGAAGAAATATGCATTTTCATGGACTCCAGAAGCAACAAAGGCCTTCGAACATCTTAAAGAGGCAATGTTCCAAGCACCGGTCTTAGCCACACCGGACTTCACAAAAACCTTTATTGTGGAATGTGATGCTTCAGGAAATGGAATTGGTGCTATTTTAATGTAGGATGGAAGACCCATTGCTTTTGAGAGTCGTCCAATAAAGGGAAAGTTTTTACACAAAGCTATTTATGAGAAGGAAATGTTGGCAATACTTCATGCACTTATGAAATGGCGACCCTACCTAATGGGAAGACACTTCAAGGTAAAAACGGACCATGATAGCCTTAAATAATTTTTAGAACAAAGATTATCCTCTGAAGAGCAACAAAAGTGGGTCACAAAGATGTTGGATTATGACTTTGAAATCATCTATGAAAAAGGGAAACAAAATGTGGTGGCAGATGCACTCTCAAGAAAGGATGAGGATGTGGAAGCATTGTTGTGTGCCATTTCTATTATCCAACTAGATTGGATAAACGAAGCAAGGGATGAATGGAAGAAGGACGAAGAAATGTGGCCACTTATTCAAAAGTTGCAGAAGATCCCAATTCAAACAATATTTCCAGAAGTTGAAGAGGAAGGAAAAATCATATTCGAACCTGGAGCAGTCACAAAAACAAGAACCCGACAGCTACAAAATCAATCAATTTTAGAGTATCTCACCAAGTGGAAGAACTTACCCACTGAAGATTCCACATGGGAGGACAAGAATATTCTATAGAAGCATCAAGAACTACTCAAGCATTGAGGACAACACTTTTTGAAGGAGAGGGGCATGTTAGGCCCCTAGACTACTAGTGTAGCCCCTTATTGTTATTAATACAACCCCCTTATTATATTGTTGTACCCATGTAGTCCCCATATTGTTATTATTGTGCCCCATAGAAGCCCATTATTGTTATTATTATGCCCTTACATTATTATTGTTATGCCGGCTCTAATTATATTATGACTCCTTAGACTCATATATATAGAAAGGAGTTCTTGTCATTTGTATCATCAAAGAATTGTTCATTTGTGTAATGTAAAGGAGGTTGCCCCCTCAAAGATGCTTATTTATAAGGCCTTCATCTGTCGTTTCTATCTTTTTGTAAGTTGATTTCATAACAAACACAAACTATAAAAACCAGATGTTGCAATAAGGAGATCCAGGTAGATCTCTAGCCCAAGAATGTCATGATGGATAATGACCCGAGGATGGTAAAACTGCAAAAAGATTTGTGACAAGCCCAACAAATGATAGAAAAGCTCACAGAGGAAACTATTCCTCAAGAGAAATATCAAAAGTTACAACAGTAGCTAAAGAACATCAATGCATCAGAAAGTGAGACCTTCGATGGATGGCGCAGGGCAGAGGAAAAAGTCAAAGAGGTAACGCATAGACTAGACACAGTTATGAATCAAATGGATATCCTATGTTCTCTATATACTAATATCTTAGTGTGTAGGGCACCCACCAAAAAATATGCTTTATTTTTTATGGAAATACATTGACAATTGAAAATTAAGGCTGTCAAGGCAGGAGTGCCTATGGAGATAAAAACTATTGATGATTTCATAAACTGTTGCAAGCATTACGAGGTGAAAGTACAACGATTGTTATGTGAATTGTATTTACATAATATTGTATTGGATGGAGAAATGGAAAAGAACCCTAGCCCTTTTGTGGATGATATCCAACTTCAGGCATTTCTTTTGTTATTAATCAGATAAAGTGGCTTAAAGCCTACAATACCTTCCAGAGACAGGAGAATGGGTTAGATCTGTGGGTAAGGGGTGAACCTAGAAACCCATTGCAACTATGGAATAAACATAAGATCTTAATGAGAATGTATGGTGTGATCTAGACATTGGGACCTATTCACAAAAAAATCATCCAGCAAGGGGTAGAATACTTCCTAACCATCAAAGACCTTGCCATAGCAGCAGCCAAATTCTGATACTAGACTTCCAATTGGAATATCCAAAATAGAGAGCCATTCAATTACGAGAATTTTAAGCTAGCTGTTGATCGCTTGGTTATATATTGTGACCTCATCTTGAGAGAAGGCCCGTCTTGGTTAGGCTGTAGGTTTCGATGTCCAATCATCTAGTATCCTGCACTAGGATATAGAACATTATATGAATTGCCTGAAGGTCAGACAGGGCATATTTTTTAAGTCTTAGCTAGAAATCATGGTTTTAGACCACTGACTAAAAATCCTTCTCCAACCTATTCCCTAACTGCCTTGCATGTAAATTACAATGTTTTCATGAGGGCATGAAAAACGGTAAGTGAGGGGGTGTGTTGAGCATTAGAATGGTATGTAATTGCCACTTATTTCTTTATCTTTTTGTTTAATTCATAACTTCTTTACTTTCTAAGGTGGGCATATGATAAAGGATTATGATAGAGTTAAAGAGATTTTTGATTAATGTAAAATGACTAAGTATTGTATTTTTCTATCCAGAAAGTGAATAAAATGGAAAATCACCATTTCAAAGGAAAAGACAAGGCAAAACCAACTGCTATCCCTTTGACGGGAAACTGCATCCAGACGAGGAAATCGAGATTGGAACGCATGGGCCAAGAAAAGGAAGAAGAAACGCAATATCAGTGCAAGAGGACAAAAAGATAACTGAAGATTAAAGATATGGCGAATCCCTTAGGATCCTTTGATCCTGAGGGATCGCTACCTCAAAGCTATCTATGTTTTTGGTATTCCCACCTAGCCACTATAAAAAGGGATAGCACTGCTAGCCAAAGTAGTGGATTATTGTTGATTGATAGAATTTGTTGTTGCAATATGAACTTTGGTCATCGACTCTCTTTAAAGAGCGATCACTGTAACTTTATTTTTATGATTAATACATAAACTTCATTGCTGTTCCATTATCTGATTCTGGAGTAACCGCAGTAGTGCGTCCCTGGTGGCTAAGAGCCTGGCCCTAGTGGATCACTTGCTTTCTATATCATTATTTTCCAATTACAGTCGTGTGTGGTTTGATTCTCACTTCCTTCCTTTAAATTCACTTTATTTCAGTAATCTTCTGTTCCTTAAACATTTCATTGACTTGCTCTGTTATGTCGAATTGGTAATTGAATAGTAAGATTATTATTTGTAGCTGAAAATGTTATGCTTTTCATTTGAAACCAATATCGACTGCCTATTTCGGATACTACTGTTCATTTAGGGTTTGAAACTGCTTTTCATTCACAGATTGACACTGTTCTTCATTTACAAATTAATATTGCTGTTAATTTATAGATTGACATTGCTGTCCATTTAGCTACTGTTTACCTATAATTGTGATTGCTGTTCATTTGGATTACTGTTCCATTATCATCACAATTGTTGTTCCCTTATAACTGTGGTTAATACTTATTATGCTAAACTGAGATTACTGATGGAATCGTTTTAGATTCGCTATGTGTTTACATTTAAGTTTGTTGTTCAATATTTCATAGACTTACTTAGGTTTGTTGTTCCATTCCTGGATTGCTTTTCAATTCATTTACTAGTTAAAGATTGTTGTTCAATTCCTTTTTGCTATGATTGCTGCTTAATTCATTCCTGTAGGTTAAGCTTTGTTGTTTGATCTTTTCAATAGATTAGTTGTTGTTTCTTTTCTATTTATTGAATTGTCATTTCAAGTATTCGTTTTGGTGTGAACAGGAAGATCTATAACTGTAGCGAACATTGACTATTGTTGTCTAGTTCCTAGATTGGAGATCTTGTCTTTGATTGATTTCCAATTGCATCAGTTTACAAAGGAAAGAGTTATCATTACTGCATCCTTAACTAACGATTTCTATAATTTCTTAAGTAAATGACTTACAAAGCATTTCAGTTTCCTGCCATTACATTCAGAGTTTGTTCCAGCATTTATTTACTTTTGTAAAGCACTATACTACAAGCATTACTCTTGAACAAGTGACCACCTCATACTGAGTACACTCTTGAGATAAAAGATCATACATGGATTGATAATTAATGTAGGGTAAATAGAGGTTAAGAAGACCCTTTTTATTGGTCAACATATCCCTCACATGAAACTCCAAAACTAGATGATACTTTGAGTGATGTGATTGACAAAATTGGGAGACTCAATCTTGATTTAGCCCCAACTCAATCAACAGAGCAGCCTGGACCATCTCAGAAAGGTCCCCCAAAGTGGTTGACAAAGACACTTGAAAGTGTTCATCCTGATGAGGTTGGAAAGACAGGAACTAGAAATTCAACCCGGCAAAATGGAGGCGATGTAGATGACTTTGATTCACCTGTTGATATGGATGTTTCTTATGGTTGTGAATTGAATTTGTCTACATATTTTGAACCAAATTCCTTCAAAGAAGCTGCTTCTCATGATGAATGGAAAGAAGCAATGCAAAAGGAGTTTGATGCCTTGATAAATAATGGCACTTGGAAGTTGGTTGATCTTCCATTGGGAACCAAACCAATTGGCTGCAAGTGGGTCTACAAGAACAAGTATAAAGTTGATGGCTCACTTGAAAAGCACAAAGGCAGGCTTGTGGCAAAAGGTTTTTCTTAGAAGGAAGGGGTCGGTTATGAGGAGAATTTTTCCCCCACAACAAAATGGGCTACCATGCAGACACTATTTTCCCTAGCAGCTCAGAATGGTTGGAAATTCCATCAAATGGATGTTAAAACTACTTTCTTGAATGGAGATCTAAAAGAGAATGTTTTTATGTCCCATTCTGAACGATTTTTTGTGAAATGACATGAACATAAAGTATGCAAACTTCTGAAATCCTTGTATGGCCTCAAACAAGCACAGCGAGCCTGGTATGAAAAACTAACTGAGCATCATCTGAAACTCAATTTCAAACCTTATGATCTTGATGATGCGACTTTATTTGTCAAGAAGACTAGAAAAAAAATTCTATATCTTGTGGTATATGTAGATGATCTTTTAATGACAGGGAGCAATGAGAGCTACATTGCATCCATAAAGAAGTAATTGAGGAAAGGTTTTGAAATGACTGATTTGGGATATGTTCATTACTATCTTAGTATTGAAGTAACTCAACATCTGAAGTCCATATTCCTTTCTCAAAAGAAGTACATTGGAGATCTGTTGAATAGGTTTGGCATGATTGAATGCAATCCTCCGACTACTCCAATGGCACAAAACTTAAAGCTCATATCCATTGAAGGAAAATAATTTGAGGATGCAACAAAGTATAGACATATTGTAGGAAGTCTCAAATACCTAACTACTACCACACCAAACATTTTGTTTGTTGTTGGAATCCTCTTGAGGTTTATGCAAAAGCCTTGTGAGGGACATTGGTCTGCTACAAAAAGAGTTCTAAAGTACTTGAAGGGAACTCAAGACTTTGGAATCAGGTATACACAAGTGGGCGACTTCAGCTTGATTCGATACTCTGATTCATACTTCGATGGAGACAAAGAAACTGAGGTATCTACTTCAGGTTATGCTATGAGTCTTGGATCAGGAGTTGTCTCATGGAGATCACGTAAAACAATCAGTTCTAGCAGATTCCACAACAAAGGCAGAATGTGTGGCAGCAGTTGAGGGAGCAAAAGAAATTGTGTGGCTCAAGAAAATTCTGGAAGATTTGCAGGTAAAAAAAGTACAATTGACTCCATTCATGATTGACAACACCTTGACAATAAAGTTGGCCAAGAACCCAAAGTTCCATGATCAAATGAAGCACATCAATACAAAATGTCATCTCATTCGACATCATGTTGAGGCCAAGACAATCCATCGTCACCATTGTTCCACTAATGAGCAGATTGTAGGCATCTTCACCAAAGAACTTGGAAGAGAAAAGCTTTAAAGATTCAGAACGATCCAACATCCCTTCAGATTAAGGTGGGTGATTTTGACACCTAATCATAGGGATTGGGTGAACAACTATAATTAGTGTAAATAAATAATAGAGAAAATGCAAAGTCATCGGGAGATGAACTGAACAGTCTCTCCCTCTTGTATATAATAATGAAAAACCTGAATGAATAATATGATTACATTTAAGGAGTTACCTCCTGGTCTGGCAAAATCACCCAAGCCACAGAAGCAAGGTTCCAGGTATGTCAACTCTCACCATTGGTGAATCCTAGATATATTAAATCATCCATCAATACCTGCCAAAGTAGATCAACAATATCGACATCACGAAAACCACTAGATAGATATGTACAAACATACAATATACACAAACAAGTAATTGCTTGGTCAAAGCCTAAGAAAATTACTTCTTAAGGTAGAGCCCATTTCTGGGCTTCACCAACTTGTTTCCTTCAAAGTCAATTAATTCATAAGCCCCCTTTTTCAAAACACACTTGACTATAAAGGGACTGTACCACATAGATTTGAACTTTCCTACCCCCAGGGTGTCTTTGTCTTGATCATAGACCAGGTCAAGGTTGCCTTCAAAACAATTTTGAGGATGGATAGTTTTATCGTACTGAGTTTTTATCCTTTTCTTATGGGATTCATTTATTATGGCAGCATCTGAATGCTACTCACCAAGATGCTCCAAGTGAACGAGGCATTCCTCGAGACTAGAATTCTCTAGAAGAAGTTTTACAACTAGCTTAAGAGAAGGAATTTCACATTTTATAGGAAATATAGATTCCAACCCGTAAACTAGTTGAAAAAGAGTAAAACCAGTGACAGTCTTAACTGACATTCAGTATGCCCAAAGTTCCGGATACAACATGATGTGCCAATTAGATGAAGCTTTGTCGATCATCCTTTGCACGATGATTTTAAGGGACTTATTCACAGCTTCAACCTACCCATTGGCTTGAGGATAATAGGGAGATGAATGCTCCTACCATAAGTCCAACCTGAGATCCAATTCGGACATTAGTTGATTTATGAAGTGACTTCCATAGTCAGTGATAATCTCTTTAGGGATACCAAATCGTAAAATAACCTAATTAAAGAGAAACAAGGTTGTTGTTTCACTATCATTTTTGAAGGAAATCATGGCCTCAGCCCACTTTGTAAAGTAGTCTACGACTACAATGATGTACTTGTGATTTCCTGTCGAAGGTGGATTGCAATTAGTAAAATCAATGCCCCACTTTGTAAAAGGACCGATGGTGATAACAGGGAAAAACGGAGATAGATGTGCACACATTTTCCAAGTATAGACTTGACAAGGATGCCGTATTTTGACAGCTTCAATACAATCTCTGAAAATTGAATGCCAAAAGTAGCCTGCTCGAAAAAAAATTTAGGTTGTTGCAAGCCCTCATAGATGACTGCCACAAGCTCAACCCTAGAAATCATTAAGATATGACTCAACGTCCTCCAAAGTTAAACAACACCTAAGGATTGAATCAATCCTGTGAGGATATAATGTGTCACCTTAATAACATAATTATTAGCGAGGTTACACAACTTTCTACGCTCATATTTGGAGAAAGCAGGTGGAAACTTCGAAGTCTAGAGATATATAATGATATCTCAATACCAAGGATCTTGTGAAGAAATGAGGAATAAATGTTCATCGGGAAAATTTTCCTCGTAAATAACTGCTTCTTCACAAGGCAACTTTGATATCAACTCTACAAATACTAAGGATTTCTTAGATTTAGCTGACATGAATTCTAGATTGAATTCTTGCAAAATAACAATCCATCTATTATATTTGCCCCTAATCACTTGCCTACTGAGAACAAACTAAAATGGATTGACGACTGCTAAGAGAAACATTTTTCGAAGAATAATGTAATGCCAAAACCAATTTCTAGATGGGAGAATAGCATTGTTCAGGAGCTACCAAGCCTCCACTTAAGTAGTAGATTACATGCTCACAGAAAGCATTATCTTCCTAAACGAGAACCATACTAATGGTTGATTCTGCAGCAGTGAGATACAAAAGGAAATCTCTGCTATAATCGAGTGGACTCAACAATGGAGTAGAAGATAATGCTTTTTTCAAAGCATCAAAATATCAATGCACAAAATCATCCCATAAAAATGGGACTCCTTTCTTAAGAAAATTCATAAATCCTTTTGTAATCTTAGCGTAATTTACTATAAATCTCGTCAAGAAATTTTCCTTTCCTTGGAGACATTGAAGTTGACAAATGGAAGATGGGGGAGGAAACTGTAGTATTGCATCAACCTTGAAGGGATCAACACGAATCCCTTCTATTGATATGATGAATCCTAATAACCAGCCAGATGTGACAATGATAAAGCACTTATTTGGATTCAACCAGATTTTATAAAAATGACATCATTCAAATACCAACCAAAGGTGTTTAGGATGATCAATTCTCTTTTAAGAAAGAGTAGCTAAATCATCCAAATATGCTTTGATAACATGTTTGATGTCGTGAAAAGCATAAGACATGGCCCGCTCAAATGTGACTCCAGCATTTTTAAGGCCAAAAGATATATTTTTTTATGCAAATGTGCCCTAAGGACAAATAAAGGATGTCTTGTGTTGATCTTCTAGATGAATAGTAATTTAATTGTAACTAGAGAATCCATCCATGAACGAAATAATTTCATTACCCACACATTCATCAATAATTTGATCAATAAAGGGCGTGGGGTAATTATATTTCAGATAAGCTTTATTGAGGTCCCTAAATTTGATACATACCCAGATCGTTCCTTTCTTTTTATCTACAGGGAATAGGCTAGGGACCCACTCAGTTAGAGGAATGGGGTATATAAAACCTGCCTTAAGCAGTTTCTCAACTTCAGCTTTTATAGTTGTTGCTTTTCGAGGATTAACCAGTTGAAGTTCTGATGAATAGGTTTAGCATTTCCATATGTCTTGATCTCATGTTAGACTATACATGGATCAATTCCAGGAATTTCCTCATAATTCTAAGTGAACACATCATGAAACTATTTGAAGACATCAATGTAAACTTGAATTTCTTCAGGGGAACAGTCAGCTCCGATGAATAAATTTTTGATTACGTTAGGATTTCTAGAGATGTTCACAGGTATTGTTCATGAGATAAAAGACATGTTACCTTCGACAAAAAACTGTGATGGGGCCAAAGGGTTTAAAACTCTATGAACATCACTAGTAGACGGACTGGAAAAGCTTCACTTATTTTTGTGCAAATGAGGGAGGAAATATGAACGATGATGTAAACCATCCCATGGTCTATAAACACCCATCATTGCCTCTAGAATTGCTTCCTCAGATGGTAAGACTGTATCTATGCAATCCTAAGCTGAATTTGAATCAAGGGTCCAGGCCAGAGCCACATCCCCATCTAACTCCTCTGGTGAGAAAGGAGTAGGATGGGATTCTAGAGAGTTCACGATAGATTGATAAGCAATTTCTACTACAGACATAGGACATGTCATTCCACCTACCTGCCATCTATCTAATGTGGTGGTAGATGAGGGTAAAGGCCAAGGATCTGAAAAATAATGAGTTTGAAAGAACTCTCTTCGAGAAGGTCCCCTTGAGGATGAAATACCATTGATTCTAGTTGAAGGAGTAGGGAGATCAAAACTACCCATTAACGAAGAGTACATCCCAACTCCTAAATTCTCAACAGGTTTCCTGGGATTGTCCACTAATGTAATAGTAGATTCAGAAGATACCTGAGAGTCACCTAGAGAATAATCCATTTGATCAACTCTTACAATATATCTGTCATGAGGAAAAAAACGATGCGGAATAATGGTAAAACTATGGCATCCATCTCATAAATCTAATTCCTGCCTAAGAGGAGGTTGTAATCTAGGTTCACATCTATGATTCTACCTCAATATTCATCACCTTTCGCCCAGCACATATGGGAAAGGCTAGAATAATCTCGTGCGGCCTATGAGAATGTCCATTAAATTCCATCAATAGAGTCGATGAAGGAACAACTTGAGGTGATCTAACGGCCTTCCAACATGACATGGACATCACGCATGTGGAAGCGCCCTCATCTATAATAGTTTGAAAGATGTTGGTCTTTCGGTATGTAGACTTTGTCTAGAAAGCCATATGACGGGGAAGTCTCTTTTTTACATTTGACATATCAAAAGTGAGCACAAGAGAATTTTTAGGATTAGTTCATCAGATACAATGCAAAAAATATATCCTTCCAAACATTTTTTCACTATCTCAGTTTTCCCATCAAATTGCGGATGATAATATGGGCTATGAGCTAATTGAGTACCAAAACAAGAAAATATTTCCGTCTAAAAATTTCAGTGAAAACGAGATCTCTGTCACTTACTAATCTTTGGATTTCCATGAAGCTTTTGAATTGTTTCCATAAATGTAGTAGCAACTATAATAGCTTTAAAAGGATGATGTTATGCACAAAAGAATGCATACTTGGTAAGTCTATCAACTACCACCATGATGACACTCTTTCATTCAAACTTAGGTAAACCTGTGATGAAATCCATTGAGACCTCCTCCCAATGCTAACGTGGAAAGACTAAAGGTTGTAACAGTATCAAGGTCTTAATTGTCTCAACTTTATTTTGTTGGAAAATCAAACATTTTTCCAAAAACTTTTGAATATCATATTTAAGGCCATTCCAAAAAAATTCCTTCTTGATCCTATGGTAAGTTTAAAAAAAATCCTGAGTGCCCTCCTAAGAGTGACGTGTGAAATTCCAAAAGATTATTTCGTTTGAGTTGGGAATTCTTACAAATATATAAGTGATCTTTGTACTATAATGAATCATTTTTCTAGATAAATGTATCATATATACTAGGATCTTGCTGCAACTTTTGAATGAGTGACCACACCTCTTCACCATTCTTCCATTCATCCCTTGCTTCAGTTATCCCCTATGGTTGGATAATAGAAATGGCACAAATTAATGCTTCTACATCCTCATCCATTTGGGAGAGTTCATATGCAACAACCTTTTGCTTCCATTTTTCGTAGATCATTTCAAATCTGTAACCCAACATCTTTGTGACCCATTTTTCTGCTCTTTTGAAGATAATATTTGTTCCAAAAATTATTTAAGGCTATCATGATATGTCTTTACCTTAAAGTTTCTTCCCATTAGGTGAGGTCACCATTGCTTTAGTGCATGTAGTATTTCCAATGCTTCCTTCTCATAAATAAGTTTCTGTAAATAGTTTACTTTGATTAGAAGACTTTCAAAAGAAATGGGTCTTCCATATTTCTTTAAAACAACAACAATTCCATTTCCCAGACCACCACATTCCATAATAAAAATAAATAATTGTGAAGTCTGTTGTACCTAAGACTGGTGCTTGGAACATTACCTCTTTAAGATGTTCAAAGGCCTTTGTTGCTTTCAGAGTCCAAGCAAATGCATCTTTCTTTAGTAATGATGTTAGAGGTGTTGTTATTATCCCATAGTTCTTAAAAAAACATGAGATAATACACTATTAACATGAGAAATCCTCAATGATGCTTTATGGTTGTGGGAATTTTCCATCCCTTAATGACTTTAATTTTGTTAGGGTCTAACTTAAAACCCTCATGAGATACAATATGACCCAAATATTCCACTTGTACTCCAAAGAAACATTTGGAAGTTTTTTAATATAATGGTTTCTCCTCCAATAGTTTGAGAACCCTATCAACATGTTAAACATAATCCTTCTAAGACTTGTTGTAGATTAGTATATCATCAAAAAATACTAAAACAAATTTTCTAAGGAGGAGTTTGAAAATGGAATTAATCAAACCTTCAAATGTAGAAGGTGCATTGGTAAGGCCAAAAGGCATGACCAAAAATTCATAATGACCCTCATGAGTTCTAAATGTTGTTTTTGAAATGTCTTTAGTCTTCATTCTAATTTGATGATACCCTGAATGAAGATCCAACTTGGTGAAGTAAATTTCTTCATGTAATTCATCCAACAATTGATCAATGATAGGAATGGGAAATTTGTCTTTAATAGTGATATTTCTAAGCTCGATATAATTCAGATAGATGCGCCATGATCCATCCTTCTTATGTACCAATACTATTAGAGAAGAGAAAAAACTTTGACTAGGTTGAATTATACCGGCTTCTAGCATTTATGAAACCATACATTCAATTTCACTCTTTTGGGCATAGGGATATCTGTAAGGCCTGATGTTTCGAGGAACACTTCTTGGAATCAAGTAAATAGCATGATCATGATCAGGAAGAGGTGGGAGGCCTTTGGGTGTCTCAAACACCTTGGAATGATTATCCAAGGTTTTTTGGAGATGTAGAGAAATATATGATTTCGATGTTTGAACCTCTAGTAAGCATAATTGTGTAATGACGCCTTGTTATTATTTATTCAGAAGATTTTTCATGCCATTAGATTTGATCATCTTTCCTGGTTTCCCTATGATACCCATTTAATTCAACTTCCTTTCCTTCCCAAAACAATTTCAAGAAAATTTCTTGAAAATTCAAATCTATAATCCCTAAAGATTGTAACCATTGGACTCCTAGTACAACATCAACACCACCCATTAGAATGGAAAAAATTGGACAATTATATACATATTCCCCCATGGTTAGCATGATATTATGGCACTTTCTAGAGAAATTTATATTTATTCCATTAGAAACCATCACTTAACAATCTGGTGTTGGATATAGGAATCAATTTATTTGCTTGGCTTTCTTACAATGAATAAAATTATGGGTACTAACTGAATCAATCAATAGTATTACCTTTTTTTTTCTTGATATATCATTTTATATTAAGAGTTTGAGGAGTGGTAATTTTTTCCAATCCATTACAAGGTATGGGTGGATTCATTCTTCTTTCTATGGGGTTGGTTCCTAGTGTACATCCTCCTCTTTTGATGTTTATTTTCCTTTTCTTCCCCACTCTTCACAATCTATGTACAATATTTTTTTCTCGGCACACTTATGACCTTTAGTGTATTTTCTCTTACAACTGTAACAAAGCCCTCTTGCTCTTTTTTCCTCCAATTTTTTTCGTGTCAACCATGTAGGTTGTGGAAGACTAGGATAAGCAACAATTACATCTTTATAGTTGTGAGTGGTAGTCTTCTTTGTTGCCATAGTTTTTCTTTCATATTTCCTTACCACCCTAAATTCCTTCTGCAATGAATCAGGTTCCCAAAGGTGAAATTATGTTGGATGTTATCTTTTAAAGTCCCTATGAAGACACAAATCCTATGCTTCTCTCGAATATTGGTTACCCGAATATTAAATTTTTGGAAGTCTTCAATGTGCTCCACTGTTGAGGCCTTTTGTTTGAGATTTATCAATTGGCTAAAGAAGGTGTTGTTCTTTGTATCTTCATAATGTGTTATCATTTTCTCTATAAAAATTCAACGAGTGACAAGTTTTTTATGAGAAAAAATCCATATATACCATAGAAACTGATTGGGTTCTAAATATAAATATGCAATAAATACCTTTTGTGAGAATTGCACATCTTGTATATCAAAATATTTCTCCATCTATAGTATCCTTGTTACCAAATCCTTTCCATCAAACTTCCTCATATCTATCTTTGGAACATGGTGGTTCTTAAACTCCACATTGGAGTCTCTAAAATCGTAATTCATATTCCTTTTGTCCTCATCATGATTTTCATGGATTACCTTGTCACCATCAGGAAGCTTTTCTTGCAACAAATTTTCCAAACCTTCAAACCTTCTATGTCTTCTTTTAAAACATTCATGTTTCATTTTAAACCATCCATGTCCCCTTGTAAACCATCTATTTTGCCCTTTATGTTATAGTTGTGATAGAAAATACACTAAATGTCATAAGTGTGTCAAGAAGAAATTATTTTACATAGATTGTGAAGAGAGAGAAGAAATGAATACAACCATATCTTGTAATGAATTGGTAGGAATTACCACTCCTCAAACACTCAATATAGAAGGACATATCAAGAAGAAAAAGGTAATAGTTTTGATTGATTTAGATAGTACCAATAATTTTATTCATTGTAAGATAGCCAAGGAATTGAATTTCTTCCTATATCCAACACTAGAGCGTCAAGTGATGGTTGCAAATGGAGGAACTATAATTTTCTCTTGAAAGTTCCATAATATCAAGCTAACCATGGGGGAATATGTGTTTAATAGTCCAATGCTTTCCATCCCAATGGGTGGTGATGATGTTGTACTAGAAGTCAAATGGTTACAATCTTTGGGTACGATAGCTTTTAATTTTCAAGAACTTTTCATGAATTTTTTTTGGGAAGGGAAGGAAGTTGAATTAAGGGGTTTCACAGGGAAACCAGTATAGATAATCAACTCTAATGGCATGAAAAAGTGTCTAAAGAAAGAAAAATCGGGTGTCATTACACAATTGTTCTCTCTAGAGATTCAAACATCGAAATAATCTATTTCTCTAGATCTCCAAAAAGTCTTGGACTATCATTCCAAGGTATTTGAGCCTCCCAAAGGCCTCCCACCTATGCATTATCATGATAATGCTATTCATTTGATTCCAGGAAGTTTTCCTCCAAAGATTAGGCCTTATACATATCCCTATGCCCAAAAGCGTGAAATTTAATGTATGGTTACATAAATTATAGAGTTCAGTATAATTCAATCTAGTCAAGGTTCTTTCTCACTCCAGTAGTATTGGTGTATAAGAATGATGGATCATGGTTCATGTATCTAAATTATAGGGAGTTCAAAAAGTTCACTATTAAAGACAAATTTCCCATTCCTGTCATTGATTAATAATTGGATGAATTACATGGAGCAATTTACATTTTCGCTATGTGAGCCCTTGCATGCAATAGGTGCCTTGGTCTTGTTAGGGTCCCATGAGATGTTGTAAATTATTTTTTCATTAAGTTTTTTTTAGATTTTGAAAATAAAATAAAATAAAACGTAAGAAAAATAGAAAAACAAAAAATAAAACTAGAAAGAAAAAGAAAATATGAAAATACAAAAAGAAAGAAAAATATAGAAAAAATAAAAGGGAATAAAAGAAAATATATAAAAAATGTTTAATGTTGATTGGACTATGTTTAAAGTTGAAAATAAGACAAGACATGATGCTTTTTCGCTTTCAATGAAATTTTGACACCTTTGGAAGGTTGAGCTCACCCCCACCTAGATCAATGACGGAGGATGATGTCCTCCCACCTGAGCTTTCGACACTTAATGAGGGGGCCGCGGGGGGGGGTTCCAAAAAATGGTTTATTAAAACTACCATATGATACATGGTAGCTCAACAGCAATTGCGGGGGCCTCCCCCCATGAAAACCATTCCTAATACCTTCCGCTCCATCCATGGCCGCCACCTGTCAACCTCCTAACCATCCATGTCATGCAACCATTCACGTAACCCTACCATTGGCTATTAAATTCTCCCTCCCAGAGTTATATGGATGTTGTCCCGCCAACGTATAATTCCTTTAATGCCATGGTCCAAAATGGTAATATTTCTGTTAATCACCACAATTTATCGCTTCAAAAATCCCTTATCACCCTTCATTATTTCCTTCCGCCATTTGTTTGATCCATGCAGGTAAAGGCCCGAAGGTTTCCAATTCCACCAATGCTCTCTGCAATAGCATTCCTCTTCTGTAACTGGTCAATGGAATCTTTATAACACTATTTTCCCAATTATCCATTACACTTGAAGATGTCTTCTCATAAAGGAAAGGGAAAAATGGTTTTTGAGAGTCCTTTTCTGCCTCCTTTTCATAGTCTAGTTGAATTCCCTTTGGTCGCCATGCAGTACAAAATAGCAAAAACCTAGTGTGAGTTTGACTTGTATGAGCTTCATAACTGGGCAAATCAAAAATATCTAGACAATAGTGATGAATTGAGTATCTAGGAGTCATTCTTGCCTCAATTTATTTTTCATTAGACTCATGTTTTGCAATAATTCATTACATGGTGTCATCTTAGGTATCTCGCTAGCTAGCAAGTTGTAATAGCCCAAAATAATGAAATTATATTCTCAATTGCACCAAAAGCCAAATGTAGAGCTCTTTAGGTTAATCTCCATGCTGCCTTACATCCATTTTCCATTGATTCACTCATGGAAATATACCAGAAGCTTACCTTCTATCAAAAAGGCCATATCTTTGAGTCTTTTTTGCCTAAGAATTATGAATTACCCAAACATAATCCCCCATATTTTGCTTCTAGTTTTCTTGACATGTCAAGGAACATTATCTCTATGGTTACTTTCCTATTAGGTTATCCCACATAGAAATGGATAGATGAAGCAATGTTAGGATTTCTGTTAGTATTTTCAATTGGTGAGAAGTCATCAATTATTTTTAAGTACATTCAATACCTATCAAGTTTTATTCATGATCAATTTCTAAAATTTAAATCTAAAGGTGCATTCAAAAACCAGTCAATCCTCATATATTTGATGTTTTTATTTTTGGGAGACATGTTTAAATTTCAGTGGCATAAGATGGATGAACAGGGAACACCACTATCAATTATTCATTGGACCTCCTTAGTTAGAAGGAATTCAGAAGAGTATTCATTTAACAATTTTGCGGATCAATTTTTGCATGTATCCTTGTGTCTTCTTAGCAGTGACATTATACCAAGGATTTCACTAGAAATAAAAATATTTTTGAATCTCATAGAATAAGCCAAGGTTTGAAACTGGTACCTTTACCAGAATTATACAAAGATTCGAATTTATAGATGTGAACTCCCTCCTTACCGGTTGCCAGTTTCTGTACCTGTCAGAATTTTTCCTTGGAGTATATCAGGAAAATGTTAAATATGGATGACTTGCATTTTGTTTCAAGAAATCAAAAATCACAGTTTAAAGTGAAGGCACATATTGATTCTTACATTGTTAACACTAGAGAAGCAGTGAAAGAAGAAGATGAATTACTAAAGAAGATGAATTTCAAGCTGAGTTTTACACGGTCTTATGATCCATTAGGGATCATTTCAAAACTATGAGTTGAGTAGAAGACCACACCATATGCACATACACTTAGAGCCGAAATAGATCAGTATGCCAATCGGGAAGAGTGGACAGATAATACACTGCAAGAGACTGAAGAGAAAATTATCAATCAAACATCTCTACAAAATCCTATTTCGAAGGGCAAAGATGTCAAGAGATTAAGGGAAAGTATGTCTCCCACATATTGAGGGTCTCAAGCTATAGAATTTCATGTTTTCAAGAGGGGATAGAAATGTCCAAAGACAAATACTAAGACTGATAATGAAAGTGATGCTCAGAAAATAAATATTCAAGAAGAATCTTATGAAGAAAAGGTCTCACAGGAGAAAGCCACAGTTGTTTTAATGGGTATTCCCACCACTTCATTCCCATATTTTGAGGAGACAATAGAGTCACCTATGTCTTCTACATCTCAAATTGCAACACAGAAAAGAATTTCTGCGAGGTACATGGAAATTAAGAAGAAGAATGAAGATTTGACTACATATACATAATTTTGGAAGAAACCTTCTACTACTTAGCATAGGTTATTGTCTACACTTGAAACAGAAAAGAGACAATTCCAATTATCATTCTTGGAACCTACAATTCGAGTCCCTAAAGGTTTTTAATACTACAAAGCCTCATTGTTTTCTTTGATACCAAGAAGATTCATCCAATCGATAAGATTGATTTGCATAAACATGTTGGTGAAATGATTTACTCAAAATTAACAAGTTCATCCATGGAAGCATCCAAGCTGAAGGCCTCTTTAAACAACATGCATCCATAGCTAAATATAGAGAGAATGTCGTTCTTGGCCAAAGACACCAGAACCGAATCTGTTTAAACTAGGATATGATCCTAGTGACATCAAAGAAGCTGAGGAGATTATCAAAAATAAAAATGTTCATATTCAATCTCTAAGAAAGCAACTCAAACTTCTAACAATAGAGCATCCACAGACTAAATAAATCACTCAGTTGGAAATATACAAGGAAAATTTGTTCAAATTCATAGTTGAATAAAAAATTCAAATTCAAAAGACAGAAAGAGATATGGAGGCACTTATAAAAGAAAAGGAAATGTTAGAAGCTATAGGTACACCAACATAGCAAACAAAAGTAACAACTTCAATAGAAAGGGAAGAAACATCCACTACAAATTCTTATGAAAAGTTAGTAAAATTGTTAGGATATTTATCATTGACTGACCAAGAGAAAGAGAGATTGTTAGCATGATTGAGAAAAATGGAGGAGAATAAAATCTAGCCTAACAATGCATATTTTGCTGAAGTGTAGAAAAATTTCAAGTTAACTCAACAGATTGCAAAGTATGAGAATCAGTGTTTGACAACTTAGATGTTGGCAAAGGCTAAGAAATGTATATGGCATAACATCAATGCAAATATTACAGAGTTGTGGCGATAATTTAAGATTATTTTTTAGCTAGAGGAACTAGTACAAACTGTTAAAGCAATAGTTGGACTAACAAAAGCTGAAATTGAACAGAAACCAGCAGAGGCATACAAAATTATGAAGATGTTGAACTCCAAAACTAAGGATGATCTTGAAGAAATCCAAACTCAAGACAGAACAATCACAATCATGGAAGTAAAAAGAGTTATGACAAAGAAGAATCTTATGATACAGTTAGAAAGCAAATGCAAAGAGTTGGAACTTCAGGTGAAAAGATTTAACATAACGTTTAATTTATTGCAAGAGAGAAGGCTTCTAGCTTTGAAAGCCTCTAATGGAAAATTGATTCCATTTGAGAACTATCAAGACCACTTGTGCAACATAGTTGTAGATAATTCCAAATTCACCAAACTTAGAGGAAAAATAACTGGAGAAGATTTCCTAGAAGGCCTACAATATGACCTCTACATTTAGTATGACATCCACCATCTGTTTCTCAATAGGACAACTTTTAAAACATACACAAAAATAGATGAAATATTTTGAAGCATGGTAAATTTCTCTATTCCTAGTGAAGAATGATGGGATAAACTTTTGGAGCTTGTTGAGTGAAATTAAACATAAATGCTAGAGATTAGGAGTAGTCAAATAGAATAAGAAGAAATGTAGTTACAATCAACAACAACACTCCTCAAAGTGTGAACAAAACATCCGAATTAATCTAGCATTGCTATTATTTTATTCTATTTTTGAAATATCTACATCTTTTGATAGATATTATTTTTTAAATAATTTTATTTTGAAGTCTAAATTGACTTCAAGATAGACTCTATAATTATTTTACAAAAATATTTAGAAAAGGTTGGATTATGTAAAAGAGAAGATCTTTCTTTGATTGTAAGCAGTGAACTTGATTTGAAGTAATCAATTCAGAAATACAAAGGCAATATTGTTTCAAGATTCTTATGTCAAATAAATGGTGATGTTTTCCTCTTTGTTAGTGTGGTTTTCCTTCTAAGTTTTCATATGCATGTTCTTTCTTGTTTGTTGCAAGAATGTTAAGAGCTAGATTTAATTATAGTACTTTGCTCTGGCTTGTTAAACAACATTAATGTTTTCCTTATGATATTAAATATAAATTCATTTAAATATGCTTTATATTTAATTGATTCTTACTTTATATCCATCTTACTCATACCACACATACTTCACGAGACCCAGGAGTTTTCCTACCTCGCCCTGTTTCATCTACTCTATTTATTTGTGATTGATTACTGACAATTTTGTTTATGATTCCATGCCCAATGGAATTTTCTTTCATTCTACAATGAAAATATAAAAAAAACCTATGTTGACCTTTCATACCTAGCCTAAGATCTAAATAGTAAAATTAAAATCATACAAAGAGAGCCCTCTTTGAGGCTGGAAGGGCTAGATCCCATCTTTGAAAGTGGTTTGGGGTTACCTCTGCATTTTTATTTTCAGCCTAGGAAAACTACAGAGTGCTTATAGGTCTTAAGACTATAAAAAATTTGTTTCCATGAAGGTTTATAATCAAAATGGTTTTAAAAAGTCAAATTTCTTTGGCGTTGT
The DNA here is from genome assembly GCA_000404065.3 of Pinus taeda. NCBI lineage: Eukaryota > Viridiplantae > Streptophyta > Pinopsida > Pinales > Pinaceae > Pinus > Pinus taeda. Next base: position 67,159 of record APFE030911765.1, on the reverse strand, counting down.
GTTTCTAGCTCGTGTGTTGCAACTATCCCTAGTTTAAATTCCTACCAACAATTTTGAAATTCCAAGTTTTATAAGGTTTGACTGAGAAGGTCGACAATTGTAAGCTTTGGTGTAGTTTTTGGATTATATATTAAGACATTCTTAGGATATTTCAAATACCATAACACCTCCATTGGTTCATAAAAACGTTTTTCATAACCTTAAGCAATTCAGTGTTGCAAAAGAGAAACTATGTTAACTCTAGAAGGCAAAAAACATAAAGGAGGAGTCATTGTACATTTTGAACCATAGGATATCACAACCATCCATGTAGATCCAACCATTAGAATGGATTTTGAACAAGGAGGGTGTATGAGATTCTGTGAGAATATTCAAGGATATCATTTACAGTTGACAAAGGAGTTTGCTAGGTGTTTCGATGTTGTTAAAGCAAAATTTGTAAGTATACCTTTTCCTGTATCAACAAAATCAATATCTGAGGCCATTGAGATATGTTTGAGTGGAGAGGAATGTTTCGAAGGAATGGATTTTTATTTGGTTGATTGCAATGAATTTCTAAGGAGAAAACACTAGAAAGAGTATGGTTCATCTGTGCCAAAGAGTTAATTACAAGATCACCATAGTAAAATGTTGGAGGTGATTCAAAGGTAGTTCACATGTGAAGGGAGGTTCAGTAATGTGTATCACTATCATATTAGGATCTCAATGAATTTTACAAGAAAGAAAGATTTGAAACTTCCCTATTATCTGTTTAGGAGTCTATGTAAGATTGCTAATGGAGTTAAAACAAAAGGAAGTCAAGTTGAAGCTATTTTGTTTCATTTTTCATTAACTAAATTGCTGGTAGTGAAGCACATTGAAAATACCAAGAAAGAGTTGTCGTCAAACAGTCAAAATAACAAGAAAAACACTCCTTTAGTTATGATTAAGTAAGATTCACCTACAACAACAAGCTCAGTAAGAAAACCATTGACTAAAACTAAATAATTTGATAAGAAAAGTTTTAAGAAGATACATTTATCACCTATGGTAGAGATGGTGGCAAGGGTACCAAGAACAATATCAGCATCCAAGAGATAGCTTCTAGATCCTCCATCTTCACCTACTCAGGTTATGGAATCAGAGAGCACACAAAAGGAAGTGGAAATTCATGAAAAGGACCAGAAAATTAGAGAGTTACAAGATCAGTTTTTTTTCCAAAGAAAAAAATCAGTAACCTTTTATTAAAAATATAATGAAAAGTTACACTTTCAACTGTAGCTGCCACAAAGGCACTAGTGCTGACGCACCCATACACAATGTTAGAAGACTAACGCGAACAGAGAGATAGAGAAAAGAAAGGAGAGAGAAGGAAAAAAAGGGAGAAAAAAGCCCCAACATTGAGCAAGACTCATGCTTCAAGTTTTTCGCCCCTTTTTCTTTTCGACCTTGCGCCACTCACCCAGAGTGGGCTCGGTCGAAACAATGACTAACTGAGATGTATCGTTCAGCTGCCCTGATTCTTTGTCTGAGTCTGATGTATCTAAATGGTGTTGCCGCTTGTTGCCTCCTATGCTCTGATCCATGATTGTCATCTCTGTTTTGTCATTTTGGGTCTCTACCTGATTTGAATGTGGCTGTGAATCCTTGTTAGCTGCTGTATTTTCCTTCTGGTTTTTTGTTTCAACTTCCTCTATGGTGATATCATCCTCTTCTACCTCTGTTTCTTCCTCTTCTGTTACCGAAGGGGCATTCTTTCGTGCTGTTCTCCTCTTTAAGACTTCATCTAAATTCTGCCATCCTCTGGGCTTCCTTTGTTGTGGCTTGCTCTTGCTGGGACATGCTTTGAGCAGATGACCTGTTTGTTGACATCCCCTGCACCTGAATGCTGTATTTTCATAGTCCAAAGGTTGTTTCCACTGAGTATTGTTAAAGTTCAGGAAAATGCTTTCAGGTAGTCCTTGGCTGAGATCTAGCTCGACGCATATCCTGGCAAAAGTAAAGATTCCTTTTAAGTGTCTATCTGTATCAATCTTTAACATTTTTCCAAGGGTATTCCCTATAGCTGTTAAGGTCTTGAAGTGCCAAAAGTGTAAAGGTAGGTTATGCAACCTTACCCATACTGGCATCCTTTATACCACCGTGGTATTTGCGTCAAAATCTGGAAAACATGGGGTGACAAATAAACCAGCATTGCCCCAGAACCATGGTCCTTCATTGAGAATTTTTTCCCTTTCTTCAAGTTCATGGAATATTACTATGAAGAAACCCTTCGAACAGAGGTGGATCTGGCAATTTTTTGTCCAGATCGAGTGGATCCACTGATACAGGGCCTCAGTTTTAGGCCAGAAACCGTTAAATCTACAAATAACAGCTTTTTTTTCCAGATCTAAAAAAATGCATTTTACCTCTGGAAAATCCAGCGAGATGGAGGGGCTTTCTGGTATTTGATCCACTATATACTGCCCCGGCGATGTATTGTCTACTGCAGGTTCTTTCCCCTTTGGAGGAGCTTTCCCTTTGGCTGCATGACGATATGTGCCTGTAGGTTTTGATGAAGAACCCTATGACCCACCTCGCAAACGATGGTTGAGGGTGATTGTTGAGTCCTGGGCTACCCTGTAATGCTGGAGTGTGAGATGTTCCTGCATACAAACCCCAGAAATTATTGAGATTTGAAGGGCAGCTGGGATACCCAGTTTGTCTTGGATTTTCTTTTTGAGCTCCAGAACCCTCATGCTCTCCCAGATCTATAAGCATAAATGCCTGCCTTCTGTTGTTCTGAGGAAGACTTGTTGCACTGCATTGAGTAAGGGGTCTTTTAAGCACTGCGAAACCGGATCACAGCTCCTTCCCCTTTCTGGATCCACAACTGTTTCTTTCAAAAATTTCCCTGGGGCTGCCGATCGAGCCCACAGCAAATTGAGATGGAGCATCGGATCTGGAAAACTCCGCACACCATGGACGCAATCAGGTATTCCGTGACTGAGGGAGGTGTTCTCGGGTGTTTGCAAGCACGCTCTGTCAGAAATCAGTAGTGACGGGGGTCTGTGGTTTGATTCGGTGGGATCCTTCTCCGCAGTGGGTCCGATCTTGGGTCCAAGGGGAGCGTTGAGGGCATAAGAGCCAGCGGCCATCAGTTCGAAAACTCTGCCATGACTCTGCCACAAAAGAAATGGCACCCAGAACTGTGGAAAGAAGCCCACATAAAACCCAGAAAGGGCCACCACACTTCCCCCACGAAATATGGTAACGCCCTTGCCATTGGAAAACGACCCTGGGCTCGCTTGACGGCACCACAGGCAGCCAAAAACTGGAGGAGATCTGCCGGATCCGAGCGACAAAGAAAAGCTGTGACTACACCGCTTCCATAAGGGAAAGATACACCCCGGCTCCTGTTTTCTGTGTATCCAGACAAAAAAGCCCTTACCTTTCAATGGATCAGCTTCTCTCGAGAGGAAAACGTCTGTGAAGGGGGAAACTTCCAGCTGGGCCCTGATCAAACCACAGGTTTGCGAGAGTTTTGGAGCTATGTCGGCGCAATACAGGTGATCTGGAACCCTAGATCCAAAAACGAAACCCGCCGCGCCTGCTCTCGACTTTTCCATTTTTTTATCGAACCTCCATCCCAATGAACTGAAAACCGAAAGCCCATGTATTATCGAGAGTTACAAGATCAGTTAGACAAGGCCCATTTTATAATAAAATACTTGCAGTAGGGTAATAAGGAACTTAGAAATAAAATATCACAAGAAAATATTCAACCTAGTGAAGGAGAACCATCAAATTAGCTCGATCTTTAAGAATTCACCCCTGGACAAGGATATCATTCTTGTAGTCTAAAGAGTGAGAGAAGGCCACCAGGGTGACATTGGGTGGATTGCTTGAGAGTTTCCTTTTAGGCATTATGGGTGGAGTGAAGAATTTTTTTCTATGAAAGTGTTTGAGTGAGGATTCAATTTAGAAAATGCTTACAAGAAAATTAGTTTCCCTTAGCTATCACCTAAGATACTTCCAATATAATCATGTGTTTTTAATAAAATCTATTTTTGATAAATAACTAATTCAATAAAATTAAGAAAATAAGATTATTATTATTGTTGTTATTTTTTGTATATGGTAGAATCAATAACTATAGCCACCTTTTACTTACGTGTGAACTGAGATAATCCAAGTTTAAGACAATCAACTAATCTACACCACGGAGAAAATTAAAACTAACTTTTAATATTAAAAAATATAGCCATTTTATTTTATTTGAAAATCAATTTTAATATCTAATTTGAGGAAACTCTGTATTAAATTTTAAACTCTATAAAATAAAAGTTAATGTGAATAATGTTAAGTAAAATAAAATTTAGTATGTGAAATTTTATGAAAACCATTTATTATAATCCACCGAGCCTAACAATAGTACAAAAAATTATAAGATGATCAAATACAAAAGAAATAATCTCTTATTTAACATAACCACAAACTATAGAAAAAAATAACAACTAATCCAATAATATGAATTAGTTATTATAGCGATGGTATTTCAAAAGGAATTATCAAATACAAAGGAAATAATCCCTTATTTAACATAACCACAAAAAAACAATCCAATGTTATATGAATTAGTTCTTACAGTGATGTTATTTTAAAGAAAATTCACTCAAAACAATGAACTAAAACAAAATTAAATTAATTTGAAATGGTTGGTGACCATATGAAAATTCATAACAAATTTCATCAAAATTTATTTTCCTCACTAAGGTTTAAAATCTGAAAATCCATGCCCTTTCAATCAAAGGGAATTTTGGCCTTTGAGTGACCCAGCCTAACGCAGCCTATCAATAGTAAACTATTTAGCCTCATGATGTGCCCAATTCCACTCAAATAAAACTCTTTTGCAAGTGAGAGGAATATAAATAAATATCTCACTAAATTGTCATAAAACGTTAGTTGTTATGGGTAAATGTTGACTTGTTGGAGCCTGATCCAAGTTCGGAGCTAATTATCTAGACAAATCCCTGTAGTACTGGCACTTTTAGCAACAATCCATGGAGCACGGACTAAGGTCTCACCTGAATCAGTTTGGGGGGATGGTCAAACCAGGTTTCCGCACCCTTGAGATGTCTAACGGGTTGATTTAGTCCAACTTTGAATACCTTCACACAGGTTACTTCGTGCACTTCCCTAAACTGTCGGGCCTTCGTGCCCTACTATATTCACCCTCGTGTAGCCCTAACCAGGAGTTATGGCGCTTTTGTGCTACTGGAGCAGTGATCTGCACTATTTCCCCAAGTCACACCATGGATCTTACTTATCTTCTTATAACAGTTAGTTATCTTCGCATAAATAGATACCTTATATTATATTCACTTACTCAACACATTTATATAAGTTCACGCAGTAAATAAACAGTAAACTTGCAATTCATATCCAATATACTTCAATGCATAAAACAGGGAAAGATACACATAAATATGGTAAAAATTCTATTTATTAGTGCTTCCAACAGTTATAGACTCAACCTGCCCTACGCACTCAGCTGCAAGGTTCCACGCACTCAGCTACAGACTACTAGGCCTCTGCGCACTCAGTTGTAGAGCCTTCTCCTACTCTACGACCCAAAGACACATTTCTACACTGTGACTCAATGCTTCATGGATTGATTTCCTTCTATCCTTGTCCAAATGTCTTTTCACACTCAGAGCCTTGCTCTATTTATACAATCCCATGGTCTGCAGACCATGGGTAGATCTCTCAAATCGACACTACATTTAAAAAAGTAACGGTGGACAACGCTATGACTCTATTACCACTTCATGCTCTGCGCCCACAAATAGCGGATTCTTTACGATGGAATTATTAGAAACTTAGGCTTTAACAACCAAAACTTGCCTTAGGGACATCCCACGCCCAACAAGCCCCCAAAACAAACATCGTGACTCACTCTCGAGTCACTCTATTGGTGTGAAGATCTTCATGTGGAGACCTCCCAACTCTACTCAATTTGCTGCAAGGTTGGCATTGCACTGATCAGCTGCCTACTGTATCTCTTGTATGCTTTGTTCTGAGACCATGGTGTTGGAACTGCTCCCATATATCTGTTCTTGCATCCCCTGCATCTACGTGAGCTTGCCTTCAATTGAGGTCGTGATTATGAAGGCCTCATTGATCAAAGACTAAACACACGCCTTCAAAACTACTTCTTTGTGTCACACTTCATCTACTTGCTTTGTAAGTGCTTTGGCCTGTTGCATTCGTGTGAACCTCTGAGTGAGGACCACTATTTGTGTAGTTTGTTTGACGTTGTCGTACTGATGTTGTAGCTCATGTGCCTCTATTTCTAAGCATTGTATGTTTGGGTCCTCCTACAAATTTTTGAGGACCTCGAATGATTCTTCCAACATTCTGGTGTAGTCCCTTACTGCACTACTGATCTCCTTCAGCCCTGATGTAATGGCACTGGCATGGTGTTCCCTTACCTCTGGAGGAGATGATGGCTACACCTTCAGCTGCAGCAATGCGATCTGAAGGTTAAACTCCAACTGAACCTTAGCCATTTCTTCTCGTGCCTCATGCACCCCTGCTGCTAATCTCTAGATGTGCGCCTCTACTGGTGCTTCTGCTAGGATGGTGAGCTTAGGAACCATCTGGCAGGCTTCTTCAATTACCTATACCATCTGCCTATTCTTAGACATGACCTCGTCACACTACAAGCTCAACTGCTCCATGTTGATCTTCTGTTCACTCAACACCTACAATACATGGCTCTCCCTAGCCCATAGTTCTGCAATAATCCCATCCAGCAGAACATAGAAAGTCTCCCAAGGGAGCGTAGCCATGTTGATCCCTATCCCTTTCAATATACTAGTCGTAGGCCAGTCGGCCTCATTTGTTGTGAGCATTGCCCCTTCTAGCAGCACTATTGTGTTGGTTGTACGAGTGTGCAAAATTTCCTCGGCTGCGGTTGTTCCTACTGTGATGCTGGGTGAGAGGGTACTAGCCTGAGGAGCGCACACCTGCAACTCCTGAACCTTTGCTCGGAAGGCCCCCAACACAATCTGATTCTCCTCCGTAGAGTTATGGAGGGCCTCTGTGATGACATCGCACACTATCTCTCCTATATCATGCAGATCCCCCTCAGTAAGGGTGACCAAGTTGATAGACAACTTAGATTCTTTTACCTTCTTGCATGACCCCATCCGCTCACTCAGGTACTAGTGCTTCAATTGTTTTGACACTACTTGGGGGTATGCGCCACCCTCCTCTACCTCTATTTCCATCTCTTGCTCCTACTCAGGTGAAGGCAACTTCTGGCCCTCACGCTCCTTCTCTATAGCATTTTGTTATGCTATTGAGGCCTTTTTCTATTCTATTGTTGTCTGCCCAACTTCCCACGCCTCCTATGCCTTTGCTACTACTACTTCTTTCCTTCTCTTTTCTGCCAACTGTGCCACACACAATTTTTCCTCCTCCTTCTTTTTCTGCGCAACAGACTTTTCCAACACAAATATGTCTAGGGCGTGCCACTCCGGTGGCCACATCATCTCACGTACGTTGAATATCACATCATCTATGGCTATATAAGGTAGTTCGTTCCACTTCTTTGCAGGGTCCTAAGGTAGATGTGATGAAAGTCCACTTTAAACTCTACGAAACTTTGTAGGTTGTTGTAGACAGTGGGTGATAACCGCGGCTTGCAGTGAATCCCCATTCTGATATTAATCTCCATGAATGCCCATAATATTTTACTGTCGTGGATCTAATTTGCGTCCTTAGTGGCCCACAACAAAGCATACTTTGTGGCCTTCAGGAAATCCCTTACAATTATGGGGAGCTCGCTGTCCTCCAGCAATGCCCTAGCCACCAGCACTATGGACAACAGAAGCCATGCATAGTGTAAATTTTTTCCTTATTCCTATGCCTCGCGGCAATTCTTTAGGAACTCCTTACACAAGAATTTAGACCAGTTAAAATGGACCCCTTCTATGCATTGTTCAGCAAGTGCCACCACCGGCATGAGCACCTTGTCCACGCGACACTTCCGCATGACCTTACCCACTAGTATTTGAGTTGCCACTCTGTCTACTCTTTTGCTGATACTGGAGATCGTGTAGCCCCTCCTTTTCTTCTCCAGCTTGTATTTCTTTTTCATGGCCTCTACAACGGCCAAATCACTGCTCTTCCCCTCTGAAATGTCTCCAGTGTCTTCGTCTTTACACAGGAGTCGGGTAACTCGATGGATTAGGTGGTTTGTGATGGGGATGGGCTAATCCAGCCACAAACACCCACCATTCACCAGGTAGAGCAGCTACCTGATGACGAAGATAGTCACTGGGGCATGATGATAATGTGGCACCTAGAGCAGGTTCAACAACCTTCCCTTTTTGACTCCACGTAGCCACTTGCACAACTCCAGCTCTATGACTCCCATTGCGGTGTGTTTATTTGGCTTCATGAGGTGCGTGGTTTCTAATTGAGGGAATTTCTCATGGTTAGTGAGATCCTAGTCTTTGAATTTTATGATAAGCACCCTTCCCAAGCACATTTCTTCAAAGATGATGTTGTCCGGGAGGAGCGGATTCTGTAGAGAGCTCTTACTCTCATCGAGGTCCTTGGGCACCTTCGCCTTCCCCTTTTGTGGAGGGACATACATGGGTAGCTTAGTTAGAGGTACCGCGCCCTCAGTTTCTTCCTCCATGCTCTCATCCTCGTCTTCTTCAATAGTGATATCCTCCAAGTCTTCTTCCTCATCATCGGTTTCCAGGTTAACCACGTTCCCTTTTTCCTCCATTGTTAATCAAGTTCGCAACAGGTTTCGGGGGGACACACACACTGAAATCCTTCATTGTTTGTCTTTCTTTGGTCTCAGCATGTGCGGTGTTTTAGGGATTTCCACAACAATCTTGGTGCTCTTAGGGGCATCTTCTATGGTCATTTCTTGTGCGGCTTCTTCGGTGGTCATCTCTATGATTTCCCCAGCTTCTTCATATGATGTCATCTTGTTCGTCTAGAAATCTCTTAACTGTTCAATCAGGGGCTCAACCAACACTCTCCATAGGACAAACATGTCTCGGTTTGAAATACTCAGGGTGCACGATAACTCAATTCGCAAAATGACCAAGTGTTGTTTGCTAGGTAGCCCTTTGTATTTTATAGTGCCTTTTGAATTTGAATTCGACCATTCCCCCCAAATCCAGTCCATTAATGCTCCCTTGGTGGTAGATTATCCAAAATCTTGCCCATAAAGCTCATCTTAAATGCCTGCCACCCACTCCATTTGGTCTCAAGTCAAGCATCACATCATGAATAGTGACTACAACGGTCACTTTCCAGCCAACCCGCGTGACAATGCAGCCCCGCTTGCGTGGTCACAAACCTTGTGACACTTTACCTCTGCGCGCACCTCTGACATCTTGCAACTCTCATGCAGAGTAGTTTAAAGTCTTTTGCCTCCTTTCAACTATCAGGAGCACTAAAATTGTACCTCCCACAGCTAGTCAGGTGGCCGCACCACCTATATAAGGTTCCAACCGGTCATCCGTCACTCTTCCTGGAGAAAATCCACCTTTTATTTTTATTGTCCACGTCGCACACTTCACCCTCTGCATTGTGCCACCATGGGTGATCCTTCTAGTAATATACGGTCAAATCCAAGGCATCAAATTGATCAAATCTCGGAGGTAGTCCCCAAATTCGTCAACATAATCATGCACACCCTATTTTATCACCCTCCTTTCCTTATCGAGAAAATCCTTCTTTGTTTCTTCCTCAAGCTTCTTGACTTCCACTTCTATCAGAGTGCTTTTCTCCCTTAATCACACCCTTTCTTTCATGATTTCTTGGAGCCTAAGATCACCATTTCAGATTTCTTCCTCAGGTCCTAAGTGTTCTGCTTCAGTCAGCTGCATGATCCCTTCTTGCAAGGCTTCGCAAACCGTCATATCTACTGGTGTTGCTATGCGTGGACTAGGCATACTATGATCTATTGGAACTATAGTGTTTGATCCATAGGCCAACGTAGTAGGCATATACCCCGTCAATTTCTTTCATGTTGTCCTATAAGCCCATAGAACTACTAGTACACATAGTTCCCAATCACTTCGTTGCACATTATATACCCTATTCAGTGATTCACACACTTTGTTAAAGGCTTTTGCATGGGTAGCCTTCTACACACTCATTCTTTCCACACTTCGTCATCCCAACTTGAGGGACCATTCACACAATTACCTCACCACTACGTGCTTATTGACTGTGTTCCCAAATGTGAATTCCATGTGCATCTGCGCAGATTGTTTAGCATATGCATGCACCCACCTGGACAGATGCATGCACAGATCATCCTATCCATCATTCTTGTCAGCTAGTCGCATTTGGGGCTTCCCAAAATGCATGCACATCACTCTCCTGCATTCACACCAGTCCTCAATGTTACCTTGGTGCATACCCCACCACCTCGTCGGCATAGCATGTAGTTCCCATTTCAAAGCCTTGAAACGTTTTTCTTCCAACATGTCTTTTTCAAATTTGTTCAGGAAGGCACCTATCTCACTTAACCCATCATAAGTAGGCAGATCCCTTACTTCCATTGATACGCAACGTAGTGATCTTGTCATCATGTTGCGGTTCAGTGTAGTTACCTCATGTAACTAGCTCTCTCATCGCTCTATCTCTTCATCTGAATCCAACGTATAAGAGCTTTCGTGCTCCCATGAGATTCATCCATCCATGGTGGGAATTACCAAGTCTTGCTCTCGCACAGTTATCTTATAGATGCAGTCTAAGTCATCGTCAATATCATAGTCACACATCAAATCCGTGTAGCATAATCCTTCTATAGGATCCAAAGGTATGACTATGTGTAGAGACTTTTCCTCAAAAATCATCTTGCGATTATTCAGATTTATCACCCCATTCAAGTCAGTGGCCCAATTTATTCCTAATAGCGCGGGGTAGGGATTGCTGTCATCAACAATATTTATCACTTCAAAGTCTGCTAGCATGCTTTCTCCTTCAATATCCAGGTGATTCCTTGCAATCTCCCCATAGGTATGATCTTTTTTTGGTTCTCCATTCGCAACTAGATAGGAGACCATTATAATGTAGGCCTTCCCATGCACTCCCATGTTAGCTTCAGTGGAGCGTTCGCATTCGATCCTAAATCCATAATCACTTTGTCCATCTCATATTCTCTAATCTGCACAGTCAATCTCATTTCTCTTCCCATCCTCGTCACATGCTTTCCAATCCTCTAGACTACGCGGGGTTCTCCGAGCATGGTCCCATCGCATCTATTTATGAGTTCTTCCAATCTCTTTACAGCCTGTCTATCATGCAGTAGCTTCATGCATGTTTCTAGGAACATCGTGACCATTGATGAGTCCATTTCTTGCTCCTTTCTGTGTTTGCTTCATGAAGTGGAGGCATCAACAAAGCTCTTCCAAGCTTCCATGAAGCTTCCTTAGTGCACTCCAAATCAAACTCTAGTTCTTTCATTGGAGCCTTACAAACCCAAGTACTATCTTCATCCTTCTTGCCTTTATCATCCACTATTGTAATTCCACTTCAGAGCACAATTTTCACATTAGGGTCTTCCTCGCGCAGCTTAGACCTCATCATTTGTAGGTTCTGAGTCAGGGGACAATCCTCTATCTCATGATCAAACAAGGTACAATATAAACATGATGGATGCATTGGACTCATACAATCACGAGCATAATGTCCTAGCCCCTTGTAATTGTAATATATCAACTGTCCATGACCTCTTCTAGGTTCTCCTCCACCTCGGCCTCCTCTGCACCTTTGAAATTCGGTTTGTGGCACTCCTACATTTTGGTCAAGGGGCCGCATTTCAGCGTGAACTTTGTAGGTGGGAGTCCTATCCATCATCATCTCATAGCTTCTACATGTGCACTCATCATGTCCCGCTGATCTACAAAAATTACAGAACAACTATTGCGAATTCTACGTGTACTTCTACAACAAATGGCAGTTGTCTGTAGCATACTTTCCTCCTACTTGATAAATCGCACACCACAACACAAGTGCCACACTAGGTATTGCTTGGGCCTCTGGTCTTAATAGTATCGATTCTCCTCCTGCGAGGTAATTCACAAACACTCGAAAGTGGTCATTGTCATGACCTCGACCCTTACGTTAAACACACCATACCTCTTCGTGCACTTCTGGGCAAGCTGTCCTATCATGTTTCAGACTCTGCATCTCAAGGCATAAGTTTTTCAACTGCGCATGAATCTGCTAAACTCCCACGTTAGGATCCTATATCGGGGTCTCATGCAGCCTCATCATGATCTCCAAGGCCTCTACCTGAGTTGTTAACCTTTTTTGTGATAGCGCGTTCCTCAAATGCGGCATTAGCGATGCTACAAACCATTCGTGGTGTTTTTGATCCATCAAAGTCAAATTAGCTTCTTGAATTGTGCAGTTCAGTCTCTGATCCAATTCCTAGAGGGTCTCGCCTGCTAGGATTATGATATCCTTGAACCCAATGATCAACTGCACCTCTAACTTTGGCCTGCTAAATTCTCTGTTCAGCGCAATTTGGATATCTACGATCCCCACATTCGGATTGTCATTAGAATGCTTAATATAATAGGTCAATGCACGATCCTACAATGTGGTGACCAACGTCACTTTCTTTATATTGTCGTCTATAACTCCCCGTGCTTCCCATACATCTTTTATCACGAACCAAAACAAGTCTAGATCTTCATTTCTTACTCCCTTGAACACCGACAAATTTATCACGCTCACCATATTGACTCACAGTGGTGGCGAAGGTGGTATGACAGAAGATGGGAGTGAAGGCGGTGAAGCTGGTGGTTGTGTGGGTGGAGGTGGTTTGCGCGGAATCGTCTGCCTTATCAAATTGATCGCACTTCTTGGTGAGACCTTCACGAGCTCTTCCTCATCCCCTTGTTGAGGTCAAATCAAGGGGCTAGTTTAAAGTTCTACACTACCTTCATTTCTATAGATTCTCCCACTTTGCGTAGCCCTGAATATCAATGTACTCGTATAATTCACTTTTCACACAATAGCATTTTAATCCAAGTTTTCATAGACTTAATGTACTTACCTCACGATCCTTTGAGGAAGCGTCGCTCTGCCTCGCTATAGCGAATTGAAGTATCTATCACGAAATCTATAATGAATCCTCCTATAATTCGATTGAGCCAGTGATCAACAGTGCGTGCGATCTTATCCTCTGATGCTTCAAATATACCTACCAACTCTAGGGTCCACACAATAGGACTGTTGAGCTTGCACCTCCCTTGGCTATCTATTAACTTTGCGATCCACTCGTACAACTTAGTAGGGAAAGATGCGAAGAAAATTTCATGGATCTCTGTGTATAGGTAGCAGTGTAACCACTCTTCTTTTGATAGTGGTGGATTCCTATTCTCCTGCACCGCGAACTCATGCATTCTCTTATCTGACCAACCTTCAATTTCTTTCTTAGTTTGATTTCAATGATACAACATCAGACATCTCTATGCAGATTCCAATCTCGACAGCAGAACCATTTGTTGGCTTGTTGGGGCCTAACCCAAGTTCAAAGTTTATTAGCCAAACAAATCCTTGTACTACTGGCCCTTTTGGCAACTGTTCGTGGAGCACAGACTGAGGTCTCACCCGAAGCAGTATGGGGGGATGATGGAACCAGGATTTCGCACCCTTGAGATGTATGAGGGGTTAATTTAGTCCAACAGTGAATACCTTTGTGCAAGTTACTTCATGCACTTCAGTAACCTGCAGAGCCTTCGTTCCCTGTTATATTCGCCTTCGTGCAGCCCTAACCAGGGGCTATGGGGATTTCACACTGCTAGAGTAGCGATCTCCAATATTTCCCCAAGTCACACTGTGGATCTCACTTATCTTCTTATAATAGTTAGTTATCTTTGCATAAATAGATACCTTATATTATATTCACTTACTTAGCACATTTATATAATTTCGCGCAGTAAATAAAGGGTAAACTTGCAATTCATACCCAATGTACTTCAATGCATAAAGAAGGAAAAAATTCACAGAAATATGGTAAAACTTCTCTTTAGTAATGCATCCAACAATTACAGACTCAAACTACCCTACGCACTCAACTGCAGGGGTCTGCCAACTCAATTGCGGACTACTAGGCCTCTGCGCACTCAGTTGCAGAGCCTTCTCCTACTCTACAACCCAAAGTCACAACTCTACACTTTCACTCAAAGCTTCATGGATTGATTTCACTCTATTTATAGAATCCCATGGTCCGCGGACCATGGGTAGATCTCTCAAACCGACAATACATTTAGAAAAGTAAAAGCGGACAACCCTATGACTCTATTACCACTTTGCGCTCCACGCCCACATATCGTGGATTCTTCACAATGGACTTATTTAAAACATGGGCTTTAAGCCCAAAAACTTTCCTTGGGGGGATACCATGCCTAACAGTAAAAATGGGTGTTTCGATTATCAAAATAAATGAACGAACCTTGATCATCTAAGGTTTTATAGAAAAAAACCGCTTCTCAGAAGCTTTTATAATCGAAACTTTTATAATCGACCAAACGAACCAACCCTAGGTTATCACGGATTGTCTTACTTCATGGTTGATGGATTAGACAAGGTGCATATTAGCGGGACTAATGATGTAAGGAAGAGCCTAAATGATAGAATTCACTGCTTTCCCTATATAAAAATTCGACTTCTTACTTCAGGTTGGATTGATTGCAACACATGCTTAAATTTGGGCTTTTGGGTGATTTGTTGGTAAACCCTAGGGATTATAGATCTACATCCTTCCTCCATAAATGGAATTTTTACAACCTAGTATTATTTCTATGACGGTAGCACCAATCCAAATCTCTGTGCTGGGGCTAGATTTTCAGTGGATCTGGAGTAATTTTATATTCTATCGATCTCGATATGGAACTATCCTAAAGGATGCCCCCATTCCTGCTTACGAAATGATGGGTATTTCTTTTGGAAAATTCACTTGGTAAATTGCTTGTGTCTTTGCTACTCTACCCACCTTTACCTTTACTGCAATCTTTTTTGCTGGTTCATCTGCTCAACCAATTGGTTCATGGTCTCCTTCGAGGTAAAAAGGTTAAACTTATATGGTCTTCCTTAAAATGATGGATCAACCACATTTTAATCTATGGACTCCTACACTAGATATATAACTAAGAGAGGGGAAGTGAATCCTTAAGATGGTGGGTAAACCATTGTAGCAGAAGCAATGGATTTGTATCTCAATATGCACTGGCTAGATCTTTGACTGGCTGAAGTGAAGCTGGAATAGGAGGGGATGTCACAGATGGGACTGCTATCAATTATTTTTCCCATGTGACTGGTGCTTATAATGAAAATTAATCCAATGAAATTTGAATTAAACTGTCGGTGCTTAGGTTTCTTTCTCCATGGAGATGAGCAGCAACTGCTGCACAACATCCATGAGGACGACCTAGAGGACGATGATGATCACCATCTGAAAATAAAGGTGAAATATCTTTGGAGCATAGAGCAAGGGATGCGCCTTCTATCAGGCATGTTGGTGGACATATGGAAGGAAACAGTGGTTGGCGTAATAGGGCCCAGCGAAGGTGGAAATTCAACATTCCTGAGGGCTCTGGGTGCTTCCTGTCGAATCTATCTTCATCGAAATCCATGACATCACTAACCTCGACGTGAATGCCCTCTTACTTCATTGATATCCACCTGAATGACCTAACACATCCACATCAAAATGGGCAGATGGATTAATACAGAATTTTTCAAGTTGTGACTGCTTGAGAATATTATATGATTAAAATAAATTATAGAAAATGAGATCTAGAATTGCATCCTGATAAGAACAATTGTGTAGGAGCTATCGAAGCATTTAAAATAATTTCCGAAGTGTGGTCACTAAGGAAAGGAAATACGACAACATTTTTAGCAAGAGAGCAAAATCCTGTGCATATAAAAGAGAAGAAGATGAGAAGAAGACCTGGAAGGGGAGAAAGTCCATCTAGATTCTAGATAATAGATGAGAGGCACGTGAATATAGAAAACCATAAGTGGAGAACATGATTACAAAGGGAAAGAAAGTTGACAACATTCATGTTGCTCATAGAGAAGCATGTGCACATGTTAAAGAAGAGTAGGAGATGTTGGCATTATGATTCAGGTGTTGTCCTTGATGGCAACTCACTCAGAGGAATGATACAGGTGATGGCAATTCACTCAGAGGACAGATCAGAGTGCAACAGGCAAACAGAGAGATATACGTAGGTTGACCGTGAAGAAAGGGCGTATATACGTGGGTTAGTGAAGCAGAATGGGCGTACGCGTATACACACGGGTTAATAAGAGTAAAGGCACGTACATGTTGGAAATCATGGTTTTGGTCCGTGGTATTTGGTCCATAGTATTTGGTGCAAATTGAAGACCCCATGTATTGGGTTCATGGTATTGTTTCTACATGGTTTTGGACCATGGTATTGAGAGAAGCCTAACCTATATAAGGAGAAGATCATTAGGCCAAGAAGTGGTGCAAGGGTGAGCAAGGAATGGATGTCTGACGAAGCGTGAAGATCTAGTATTGCTGGTTATCGGTTTGTGCTGCTTGGATTGGGTTATATATAATAGCGAAGGTACAAATAATTATCTTTAGATCTGTACGCGGGTTGTATGAGGTGAAAGCGTGCATACACACAGTTTTGGTATAGTAAAGTGTTGTATGCATTATGAGATTTCGTATTTCACGGTGATGTTCATTCTACTGGTTGTTGCAGAGTTCTGGGCTCTGGTTTGCGTTCTGTGTTTTTGATGACAGGGTTTCAGTGATTCAGTTTTGGGTGATTTAGAGCTTTATGATGCAAGTATAAGTGGATGATTGTATTGCAGCAGTGATTGTTTTGTACTTATGGATCCAGTCTGAAAATTGA
>APFE030911765.1:34909-45083 GCA_000404065.3 Pinus taeda | reverse complement strand
TGCTTCTTATGTGTGATGATCTGTACTGTTTTACTACACCTGTTTACTGTTAATGTGGTTAATAATGTTCTAATGCATTTACTGAAGATAAGCTAACTGAATCTTAAGATTGCTGCATATACACTTGTTTCATTTAATACAGTCGCATATATCCTTAACTGAAGTCACGTATGTGAATCTGAGTGTGAAAATGAAAAAGTTTTACTGGTCTGATAATACTGATTCACCCCCCCTCTCAATATTATTTCCAACAGGAGCATCCATCCATAGTCTCCCACAATGTGAAACATATCTAGAGAATCTTGGACCTTGTCCTTTTGTTAGTGGATGGGAAAATTGTGGAGACCCTAAAACCCAACCAACTATGCATTGAAAAGCATCCCACCGCTCTCAGGTTAGTTGAATTGAGCTCCTGAATGTCACCATCACAAACAAAACGCAATTGAATGACATGAATTGTAAATTTGTAAAAAAGTCGGTAGAATGAAATTTTATTAGATGAATTCCTCTTAGGTTAATGTTTTGTCAAAAATAAATTGCTTTCTTCAAGGCACCCCTGCTCTAGAGATGATGGAACTTCGTTTAATTGATGACTTGCATTACAACGATCCACTATATGTAAATTTTTTGGAAGTGGTGACGTATTTTAATAGAGTCAAACCAAGAAAGAATATTGGTTATTGATTCTTATTTTTAAATAGAGGCTTCAAAATATTTAAACTATTGATCAGTAAAAAATCTTTTTGGCTTCATTTTCTATTATTTTTTTCTTTAAAGAAGCCTATGGCCAATGCAGGTTGTATGTGGATACCAAGATGAATTCTACTGTGGATATGAGGATGTGGACACCAGTTCAACCTGCTTAGTCTTGGGAAACATTGAGTATGGAAGTGGATGATAGTCTCATTGAGTGAATATGCGAGATTTAATCCCATTTTAATTTTGTTTATCATTCATTGTTTATATTGGTTCTGACACCAAGTTTTTTTTTTTTTTTTTTATCTTTTGGTCACTTTGTATCATTAACATTCCATGTTTCCCAAGCTAAGTAATATTTTTCAGTTGCTTTAAATGAGCAACCTGTAGGATTAGGATGTTCCCAATGAGTTTTGAACATTCCCAATACTCCTTGTCGATTTTGGATTGTCATTGCAGCTTATCGCTTTAATTGTTATATTGTTTGACATTTGATTGAAAAAGAAATGCCATGATTTTATAAATTATTTGTATGTTAATTTTTAAACGTATTTAAGAAATTTGTCTTCATTAGCCACACTTCAAACAATGGATTTCAAACTACTCAGTTTAAGGTTTGGGTTATTTATTTGGTTAATATTTCCCAAGTTTATATCATTTCTCAAGTGTCAGGTTTGGATCATTTATTTGGTCAAAAATTCCCAAGATTTATATCATATGTCATCCTTTTAAAATTCATGCCATTTGAGTGTAATAGATCACATAAGGATGAGCCCTATTAAGCTCACCAGCTCTATTACTACACTTCATGAATCATAATTCAGATGGACTCTGAATTTGATTCCTTTCCATGACTAAATAGTATTAAGTGAAACCCTCTCAATCAAGCTTAGCCCCAAGTAATACTCGAAATTTTGACATCTAAATAAATTTGGCTCGACGCTGAGTTTGACACCCAAGTCCTTGCAATTTAGACAAGATAGTCTATTTTAAAAAATGATCATATCCTTAAACTGTTAATCCTTGAACTCCCTCATTAAAGAGAATTTCATTCTATGATCTTGATAATTGGTCCATCAAAACACTAATGGGGCGAAATATGAGTTAAGGAGTAGAGAAAATAATTTTCCTTGACATTTCCTAGAATATTTCGAACTTTTGGAGGCACCTCATGTGACACTAACATCACCATACCAGTGTTTTTTTGGTATATTTCCACTACAAGAGGCATCCAAAAATTCATGTTTCTCAGCCCATGACCATAAATATGATTCTTCCTAAACATTTTTCCTAGATGATGATAGGGACATATAATCCTTATCATCATCAAGTATGGATTTTATTTCTTCACCTGTGCTCCACCTTGCCCCTCCCAAGCTTAAATAAGCACTAGTTTCTCTTGAATACTTCCCTCCAATTGCAAAGTTATATCCATACCTGAAATTTTCGTCTTGATCTTAGTTCTCATGCTTCTCTACTTCTTCTAAGCTAGGCAATCAGGAAACCATTACTTCCCTACCACTACGAATGGATAAAGCATTCTTCCTACACCTTCTTTCAAGCTCCACAAGAGGAGTACTAAACAATTCTCGAGTTGTTTCTCCCTCTCCAATCGCCAGAGAAACATATTTATTTGGACTAGATCCATATATTATCTGTATAAGATTGGCTTCAGAACTATCGACGTCCTTCAATAGTGGGGCATCTCCACATTGAAATAAAAGGAGGGACACATGAATTTCTAGACCGAAGAAAGGAAACACTCAGTCCATTCACATAAGCATCTAAAAAGAGAAACCAGTCTAACCAAACCTAGAAAGATTTCATCACTCTCTCCTGCAAGGATACTAGAATATAAATGTGAAAAAAATCACAGAATGATCCACACAATCATTACACTTATTATGATATTTCTTTTTTACAAGTAATAATTACCATCTACCTTGCTAATTGATGACCAATAATGTAATCTTCCATACACTTTTCCAAATGACATGATAAATCAAATATAAAACTGTCAAATAAATGACAGATATTAGATATACTAGTATTAAGTTTCCTATCAAAACTCTCAAGCAACTAAAAAATGTCCAAGAATTGCAAACACTACGATGGTACTATGGCCACTATAAATAATCAAAATATAAAAAATTGAAATTTCTAACATGGTGCTTCTAAAAAATGGGAATCTCAAAACCTAAGTTCTGTAAAGAACCATATATTCTTCCCTTCCTTGAACCTCTCATCAAAGGAAGCTTTTACTCCCTTTAGTATCGCCGCCTTCTTATCATGAGTCTCCAATTTATCAAAGGTAACTGCATTCTTCAAATCCACATCAAAACTATACCTAGTGGACATGATGCGGTTGTAGTTAATAACCTTTATGACAACCTTCAACCTTGATTTCTTCATCATTTTATTCATAGAGTCCTTTCTGATGACCTTCCTAGGGTATTTTGTCATACCTGCTACAAGGCGATGGTCATATGCCTGTCTAATAGTTCCATCATCGAAGGTTTTAATGATAATGACCTTTTGACTTGTAAAGCATCCATCCAAGAGAAAGACAACTCTGTTTTTCTTCAGAAACTTCACGATTCTCACTGATCTCTTTATTTGGAGGGGGGAATGTCATGTGTCTTTTCCCATTCCTTCAGCTTCAACTTGACATTGTAAACTTTTATTTTCCACATGAAAGAAGGTGATCCTTGCACTCAAATGCCTACCACCAACAATAAGATATTTCATACCTTGTATGCCAATCACCCAAAACGCTTGTGACATTCAACTTACAATTCAAATAAACATCATCCACATGTCTTCCTAATCCTTGAATATGTTTTCTATCCCTTGTGCAACAAGACCTGTGATCCCTTGACATTTCTACAACCCGTCCATGCCTAGGAAACACAACTTGATAGTCTCCACCATTTACAACTATTATATTTCTCCCAAAAACCACTGCATTTAGGGTTTTTGTACTTGATGAGAGAACAATGTGAAGTAAACAAGCCTTAGAAAATGCTTTTTCTATCTATGTAAAAGAAATTCTAATTGCTTTCTCCAGGTCTAAAAGAAAATTAGGATTCCCTACAATGAACCTAGATAGATTGTCATTAACAAAATGGGGAGCATTTTTTCCTCCATTTCCATCAATCACCCTATAGAAGAAAGCAGGACATTGACCAAAGGAACTCTGGTCATATGGTTTTGAAAAATTCAATAATGGATAAATTTACAACTTCCATGTTTTCATAACCTCCTATTATCATACTAGAATTAAGAGTGGAGGATTGGCATAAAGTTTGTTGCCAAACATTCTCTATTTTTATTTCATACATTGTTGGAAATAATCATGAAATATCTATACTACCTCTCTATGACACTGATAGAACCCTTAAAATCTTAGCAACAATATATTGTTGTAGCATTCACCTTATTAGAGCATGGCCAAGGTGGTAGTTCTGAAACCTTTTCGAGGTTGAAGTAGTTGTACACAATACCATTTTACTCATTGAAATGATGCTTCTTGATGAATTGTAATGCTAAAACTACCTACATAAGACCCTCCTACAATAGTATTTATGTGCAAGTGATGTCATGTTAATAGTTATTTTCCCACTACACAGGAATAACTCCAAATATTTGTTCCTTTTGTTTGTTGCTTGCATTTTCCTCCTTTAATGTTGATTAATAATATAAAATAATGACCAATATTTTCTAGATTAACAGTCATGGAAAACCATCTTGAACTTTCCTTAGATAAGGAGGATATCTATAAGTTTTTCTTGGAAATAATAATTGTACAGACTACCTGAATACATCATTGTTTTACGACTTCCATTTATAATCCATCAGTGAATACTCTTCGGAATAATTTCAAATCTAAAGGTCAACAAAATTAAATAACAGGAGATGACATTACCCATTGTTTTATTCATCCAATGATCCTTGGAGAAAATAAAATAAGGTGAAGGCCAATTCTATCTTCAACATGCAATGATACAAAAACAATATTTTTCTAGCCTAATGCCTTTCCTTATTCGAAATTCAGCAACAATAATTTTTTTTAGGCCTTCTGATTTTGTGTATGGAAATCCTAGAGGCCATTTTCCCACTTTTAAATATGAATTTGATTTCAATTTGTTAACCTAATAAATTTAGTTCCTTCTCTTTTAGTTTCAAGCTTTAGATTTCACTTACTCAACTGTGATCAAAACAACTATGGCATCAACTTTGAACATGCTGGGAATTTTACATGGAGGACATTGAACATGTTGGGACTTGTCAACCTCTTACTCATTGATTTGAGATTAGTTCTAAAGGCTCATTTTTAAAATCAACAATTAAAGACTAAAATTTAAAAGAACCAAAATGACATAGGTAATACTTAGCCAATTGATAACAAAATTCGCTCATATGGGATACATCTCTAGGTTCACCTAAATTAACAAATCAATCCATTCATAAAGATGAAAAGTACATCATGCTTCCACTTAACATCAAAATAGTGGACTCAATCCATAGAAACTATCTATGATGTTCTCTAGGAAGATGACAATGGCTTCTTCCTGCAATCCATGAACTTAGGCTTGCCTTATTCTCCTGATGAAGGGGCACTCTGCTATCAATTGAATCCCATAACCTAAATCTATTTCCTTTTATTCTTGCTAAAGAGTTGTTGAAACCAGAGTTCTTTTAGATGGAAACACAGGAAACTAACTCATACATGTCTTCATACTTAGGAAAACCGTTCCTCTTGCTCATTTATCTTACCATAAAAATAGATTACTTAGCATTCCAACACATAGACTGTCGTATGTGTGCCATATTTATTTACAGAGTTTGTTGGCTCCTTGAATTTTTTCAACTCTTAATTTATATATCCCCCTTTTTTTATCTCATTAAGAAACTTTCTCCTACTCGCTTGCTTGTGTTTCTGAGTGCTTCCATCACCTTCCCCTTTGCATCCATCATGGGAGTCCTGGTTGAGGTACACTGTGGCACTATTGGAAATCTCAAGAAATTTTAGTTAACTTATAGTTTTTCTATTTCACTTGGAATTTACCAGTACTATGGAATAAATTATTTCATAAGTAAGTCTTGGTTAGCAGACCGTTTTGTTTGTATCTAGTTAGTATATAGGCATTTGGGACAAAAAACATTAAGTTTTGTTGTTGATTTGGTTTCCAATTTGTTAAACCATAGAAAAGGATTTTTATATCATGTAATATGGTATCAATTTTAAAATATAACCCTTTAAACTATCCCTTGGACTGGTTTGATGACCTTTCCCATACTTGAATGACTAGTTTGGGAACCAATCTTGTCAAATTGACTAGTTATCGTTCTGCAGCAAACCAGTTTGGGTGTGCCCACAACAAAACCTAAAGGATGAAGCAATTTTTAAAAAACACTAAAACCCCTCAGCCCCCTAAAACCCTAATACATTATTATGTAGTAGTTTGTAGCATGTTATTTTCTGGACTCTACAGGACACTCAGAGCATCATTGTTTATGTATATTGTTTCATATTTGTATTGCACTTGGTGCCATTTTTCCATATTCGCACTTATATGACATATAGATGAGTGGCATGTTTTTTCTTTGACTCTATAGGCCATCTAGAGCCTCACTGCTTATGCATTTTGTTTTGGATATGCATTGTTCATAGTGCCATTTTGTTATATTCACCCATAAATGGTATATACATGAAAAATTTGGATATTTGGTCTCTAATGATTTGCATTTACATTGAATGATTTATGTGTGTGTGTGTTTCTTTATCTATTAAGATTTTAATATTTCAATGATTTTTTTATTGAAACGATTTATAAGCACAATCATCAACTCACTCTGATCTAAGTATAGTTTGACCCAAAATCTTATTTTGATTTTTAAAGCATTGGTCATGTTATCGGAATTGAGATCATTTGGAACCCAAACATAGACCAAAAAGTTGAGATTGTCATTTTATTAAAGAGGGATCTATGGGGATTATAATTGGTATCAATTTGGAGGAAGTATGTATCTCATTTTGCAAGTAGTTTCAAGGTAAAAGTTCAATCCTTGAAGTGGATATCCTTTGATTTTAAACTTTGCTCAAAGATTTCTAGTAGACAATCCCTTTAGCGCCCATGCAACTAATGTATACCAAGATTGTATAAACATCCTTTTCAAGCATTTCTTGTAGTTTATAATTTGATTTTGAAGAAAGGTTGATCTTTGATGACTAATCCTCCTCAATAGATCAAAATATTTTTATTGCACTGTAAAAATACTCCTTGCACTATTGAATAGAATTGTGTATACTTATGCATAACCTACATTTATTGTTTCTATAGTTGAATAACAAAAATCAGATCAAATTTTATTATTGAACCAAAACACTCTTGTTTGATGCTTAGTCCATGCAAGGAAGTATAACTATCAAAATTTGAAAATTTGAATGCACACATTCAATGTAATCAGAACATGGATGCTAATAAATAATACATGTTTTGTAGTGTTATTATATATCCTTGGATTAAATTTGAAGCATGTTTGACCATCTAGTGTTTCTATTTCCTAATGAAATAATAAGTATGTGCTTTGAAATTAGCAGTGTATTTAGACTTAGGAAGACATATGAGGATATGAATTACTTGTCACTTATCAGGGAACAATTTTGAACGTTGATTCTTGAAAATTTATATGGATTCCTCTTTCAAATGAGAAAATAATAGCATCACATGTGAAGACAAGGCATAGCTTTGATTCCTACTATCCCATCTATTTCAACTAAAGCCACCAATTCAACCCATTCAAGTATTTTAAAAGAAATAATATTAGCATTGTATTCTATGCTCTAATACTGGTTCTTAAAGTATTTAAAACAACTAAGTATTATATTATTTAGTCTAATCTGTCAAATAGTTGTATGTCATTACAAGTACCCAAAAGAAACATCAAAGTATTTGCAGTTAAGCTGCAAATAAAATGGCCTTTATTTTAGTGATTCCAATTCCCCAAAATGTGTTGACATGCCTTATATGCATAAGTTATCCTCACATCTTTATTTGATACATCTTTGACCTTGACTTGACTAAAACTAATGTTATGAACTTTACTATTAACTGAATTAAAGTGATTCTTCCAATCTTATTGTCATGGTTGCATAGTGGAGGCTTATTGAACCTTTAATCATAATAATCTTAATCACATATTTTAATAGTGGAGGCTTGGTAAACCTTTAAGCATAATAATCTTAATCTTGTGCTTGAATAGTGTAGGCATAGTGAACCTTTAAGCATAATTAAGTATTACCTATAGGTTGAAAATTTTTCAAGCATGTCATAGATTTAGATTTGAAAGGCATGGGTAATGATGAGAATAACATTTCTATTGTCCAATCGATTAGGATTTTGTTATTTTTTGAAAATCAATTATGTTTCTGTTTTTCAGTTTGTATTGTTGATGACATTAATAGATCAATTATATTCATTTTCATTTGTATCAACTAATTACATATTTGGAGATTTTTTATTTTTTTATTTTTTTCTTTTCTTAGTGCATCTAGTGACTTTATTTTATACATTGGATGAGTTTAATGTTGTATGTGTTCTTGCCAATGACCTTTGATTTATAATGTTTGGAAAATGTTACAATTTTGTTTTTAAGAAAAAATTTAGAACTCATCTCAATCTATTTTAAAATATGCTTGCTTTTACAGGATAAGTCTTCGCAAGTTCGTTATATGGTGGAAAATAAATTATATGAGCTTTGTGAGGTAGCTGGCCCACAACATACCAAGTATTTTTCCATTGAATTAATGAGTTCATACTTGTACATGCTCTCAATGGCATAGATACTTGACAAATAATATCATGGATGTAACCTTGTTTTTTTTACCCTTGGAATATAAGAAATCATATTATACCTATATTGTAATAACTTGGGTATTTTGAGGTGTTTCAAGCCATGCGGGCTCACCTATGATGACGTTGTGATGTAATTAACATAAATTCCTTGTATATATTTCTAGAGAGTATATATTTTATCTTAAGGAGAAGGCCAAGAACCGCCTAGACAATTGTTATGTTTTGTAGTTTCAAGTTTGGATATTGGTTTATATTACCTAGGGACAATGGGTTTGTCACTATGGTACAAAAAAACTTGTTAAAAACATTTCTTTCTATTAATAGAGGGTGGGAAGGTCCTGCCAATTCTCTGGACAAAAAAAAATCAAATGGAGTGGTAGAATTGTGTTTTAAAGGGTGAGCCAGAAATCAGTACTTGAAAGGTAGAACTTGAGAATGGAAAGCTATTCGATATGGATCTAGAGACACAATAGAACATGAAAAAAAAATGATGGTATTAATGAGTCTTCCCTACAAATAAACTCTAATAGTTAGACCACTACCCAAATTGCAGTTATCTACAATGGCAATAGTGACTCTAGCTTTATTTGTATGAATAATGACTTTGGCCATTGTCTTGTTTGTTTCCTATGAATGATTTTGATTTTCAAACTCCAACTAGTTTGGTATTAAACTAATTAAAGCTTTGATGACAAACATATAGTTTTCAAAGCTCTTTTCAAATCTATTTTCTTGAGAAAATTTTTATTTTTTCTTTAGGTATTGTAGATTTCTACTGTGTGACATATAAGATGATATAATTGTATGGATAAATAGATAGAAGTGTTGTACAACATAGTACTTTTTAAATCTAAAGAAACCGAATTTCCAAATACAAATTTTATTAGTTAAGAACATTTTATAGACTTCTTAGCTAAGTTATGATTATATTTTAGTAGGGGATTTTGTGTACGTTGATATTGTGTTGTCTCTTTGGTTTATGTTAGGTAACAATGGTTAATAAGAAATGTGTTCTTGAGCAACATGCAAACATCTTATTCTACTATTGACATGGATCTCCATGGTTTTTAGGCATGGCAACAAAAAACACAGATGTCAGTGGGATCTCCAAATTCTATGTTGGATGAATTTAATGCTAGTGATGATTTAGATTCCTTGTCAGATAAAGAATGTTACAAGTCAAATTTAAATAAACAGAAGTAGCTCAAGAATGAAGGTGAAACTATTGCTTTCTATTCAAGTCAATTTTTTGTATTTGTTAGTTGTTGTCATGTTTTGAGTGCAGACTTGTGAAATTCCAAATTACATGTTGGTTTATGTGAAGGGGATATATATACAAGTCAAATTCAAATAAACAGAAGTAGCTCAAGAATGAAGGTTAAACTATTGCTTTCTATTCAAGTCAATTTTTTGTATTTGTTAGTTGTTGTCATGTTTTGAGTGCAGACTTGTGAAATTCCAAATTACATGTTGGTTTATGTGAAGGGGATATATATACAAGTCAAATTCAAATAAACAGAAGTAGCTCAAGAATGAAGGTTAAACTATTGCTTTCTATTCAAGTCAATTTTTTGTATTTGTTAGTTGTTGTCATGTTTTGAGTGCAGACTTGTGAAATT
>APFE030911765.1:0-22077 GCA_000404065.3 Pinus taeda | reverse complement strand
TATGTTGTTCATGGTTTTCGAAGATGGTGTTACATTTACACAAAAGTTTAGATATCATTCAAATATATAAACACCAAACAACAACAACATTGAGATTTTTCTTTCACTCAAGCTATAACATATTGCATCTATCTTCATCAATGCTCTTCTTCCATATGCTGTCCACTTATGACATTTCCTTTGCAATATTTGGTGCATTTTCTAGTTATAGGTCATTTATAGGTTATAAATGTCTTTAGAGTTTCACTTCTAATTGAACATATTTATTCTCTTATACATAAATATTTTCCCTCCAACCACTTTCCATAACTTCCATAACCATTAGGTAGGGACCTGCAGTTTCGATGGTTCTTTTCTTGTTTAGTAAAATATTACAGAGACTTTAATTTATTGAAGTTGTAGAATTTAAAATTTATGAAGTTTGAAGGTCTAATTTTTAAACGTCTGATTATTTAAAGGGTGCTAGCTCAATAGAAGAGAAGTTGCTTTACAAGCATAAGATTGGTGGTTCGATTCCATCATGCCCTGATAGCCATATGGAATGGAAATGATAGGTTTTGGTGACGGAGGCTCTTTTGACCATCACCAATGAGATTTTGTGACATTTTTTGACCCTCACCAAAATATGTAATTGTGACGGTCAACGGATGATGCCATAGATATACATCAATAGTGATAACCCTCAAAGGTCCGTAATCATAAATCATTGTTGTTGATATGAAATGGTGATAGTCAATGTCCATCATTATAGTCATTATTCATGATAGACCTTGAATGTCACCACAACACCTATACTTCTAGGAATGCGGCTTTTGGTGACAGTCAATGAACGTCACCATATATATGAACCAATAGTGATGGCCATGAAATATCCATCACAATAAATTGTTGTTGTTCATATGAAATGGTGACAGTAACTATCCGTCATTATAATCAATATTCATGGCGAACCTTGAATGTCACCATAACACCTATAGTTTTGGCGTCCCCACCTTTGGTGACGTTCTTTTTTTTGTGACCGAGGCTATGGTTCATCACCATTGCTCATATGAAATGGTGACGGTCATTATCTGTCATTATAAATCATTATTGGTGACGGACTTTGAATGTCACTACAACAACTATACTTTTGGTGATGCCACCTTTGGTGACGTTCTGTTTTTGGTGACGGAGGATATGGTTCATCACCATTGCTCATATGAAATGGTGACGGTTGCTATCCATCATTATAAATCATTATTGGTGACAGAATTTGAATGTCACCACAACACCTATACTTTTGGCGATGCCACCTTTGGTGAAATTCAGGTTTTGGTGACGAAGGTTGTTTTTACCATCACAAATGAGCTTAATGTGACAACTTTCACCCCTCACCAATGTCCTTTTTTTTTGTAGTGAGGATTTTTTATATTTACAGTCAATATTTCCACATAGATTTCCTTTTAATTTTGTCGATTCATTCAATTATTCAGGTTTTGACTTTTAGATATAGATTTGAAATTGTTTTACTAATCATTTTATTGATCACGAAATGAGAGACCTCAGATGCATGTGTATATATCTTAATTCAAAATAGCAGTAGGAATTTAAGATTTATATTGCAATAGTTTTTAATCACAGTTTTCATAGAGATGGATTTATTTATGAGTATGATTTGAAGAGTGATTTTATTTAAGTACAAGTGTGATTCTCATTCAAACAAGTGTGGGTTATGATTCTTACTCAAGCAAGTATGATTTTAATTTGAATGAGTGTAATTTTCAAGAATGATTTTCATTTAAGAAAGTGTGTTTGATTTTCATTACAGTAGGTGTGATTTTACTTTAAGCAAGTGTGTGAGTGATTTTATTTCAAAAAAGTGCGAGTGTGCTCTTATGAAGCAAGTTTGAAGTTTCTTTTAAGTAGGATGAAATTGTTATTTAAGAAAGAAGAGAAAAATTTATTTGACATAAAAAATTTGTTTACTTATATATCCATAGAGAAACATGTGCATTTTGGCCACTGAAATTGATTTAAGTATTTAATAAGTTACAAAGACTTCTAGCACATACAATGCACATACATTCCATCAGTTTACTAGCCCTAGTTGATAATTGTGTGTAAGTAATTTAACATCAATTAAATTACCAAACATTTTGGCGTCGTTGCTGGGGAAGTGTATATAGGAGTATTTTTCTTTTACCTTTTTAATTAAAAAAAACAAAAACAAAAAATGATATGCATAGAGAGAGAGATTCTAGAGGTAGATTTGTAGGTAGAGGTAGAAGTTTGATTCCAAAATCATCACTCACCCCACCACGACCTCATAGTGCCACACCATCCACCCAAGCTCATATTCCATCTATTGCAAGCAAACACAAACTTCCTGAGGTACTTAGATCTAAAATCCAACCTAGAGATTCACCAACTTCATCAATTGAAGCCATAATAGAAGAAGAGGATCCTACATCCCCAATAGAAGGAGTAATATTTTTATATTCAACTGGAAAACAACTTCTAGGACAAGAACTAGAAATCCCTAGCGAAGAAGAAGAGGTAGAAATATATTTTAACCTTCCATTGATAGAAGAACTAGAAGAGGAACTAGAAAATCCAATTTTGGAACCTTACATTAATTCTGAAGAATCTACAAGGTTGGAGAAGGGGAAGGAGAACTACATAATGTGAATGATGAAAAACATAGGATTAGAGGATGAAGAGGAGGAAATAGAGGAGGTAGAAGAGGTGGAGGAAGAGGAAGAGGAGGTGGTAGAGGAGATCTATAACCTTTTGGATTTCCCATCCTTGATCAAGATACCACATCAACAATGAAAAATATCTCATCCTCCATCCTTCCAAATTTTCATGGATTAAGGAGTGAAGATCTTGAAACATTTCTCTTTGAATTTGAAGTCTTGCGTATATATTATGACTACTTTCTTGACACTCAAAAGTTGAAACTGCTTCTAGCTACTCTTAAGCATGCAACATTAAAATGGTTCATGGGATTAGAAACGCATTCTATAAGAACATGAGAACAAATGAAAACTATATTCATAGAGAAATATAAGGATTATTGTATGCCCCATAATATTAAGGATGAAGTCTTTAAAATGATGCAAAAATAATATTAAAATCTTGAAGATTTCAATGAAATATTTTCTTATAATGTTAAAAGGGATAAAATGCATAATCTAGATGAAGAAAAGTTTAAATCTCTCTTATTAAAATCCATCAGAGATGAGTGGATTGATCTTCTAAATTTGATGGGTAAGGGAGATATTTCTCAGTTAACATGTGGAGATATTTGCGAGTTATGCATACACATTTCAGTAGGTAAAGCAAGAACTAGGAAAAATCCAAGAGACGCTGAGTCATGTCTAGGATTAATAAATCTCCAACTAGGACAGTAAGTAGGGTTGAATTAGGCATTTTTCTTGACAATTTTAAAACAAATATTTTGGGGGGTCTTAGTGACCAAATAGATACCCTTAAAGTACAAAACAAGAAAAAGGCTAAAATTGTTGCATTATATATATTTCTTCCAAAATGTAGAAAGAAGCATGCTTTAAGAGAATGACCTCTTGACTTAAAAGGTGTAGAAACATGTGTTATATGTGAATAAAATCATGATAGAAAGGAATGTCCTTCAATACCAAGTCTTAAAGTTGTATATAAAGAGTAAGTAATACCAAATCAAGTAAAACCCCTTTGTTTTATTGCTAAGAGACCATGGCAAAATTCACAACCAAATATGACCTAAGGTTTTAACACTCAAACTCACAACCATCACAAAGAAATTGTACTGCACCCATGCCTTGACAATCTTGGCCTCAAACCTTGGCACAAGGATCAAAAATCATTATGGAAAATACCCTTAATATCCTAAATATCAAAAACCCTTCCTTGTTTTTCCAACACAATATTTTCCTCAGCCTGTTCAACCAACCCAATCTCAAAATCCAAATCCACAACTTTCATTACCATTTCATCAAATACCAAATCAACCACCTTCTCAACCACTTCCAAACCCAAATAATAATAAAAATATGCAACATGTTTACAATGTGGAACGAAAAAATTTCCATACCTACATGATAACCCCATTAGATCTAAAAAATGTCCAACTTAGATCTGGTAGAGTATTGGAAAACAAGTCACCATCAGTTGTTATTGACAAATCGGAAAAACAAAATCTCTTTGAGGAAGAGAAATCTCTTCATCAAGAGGGAAAATCTTGGAAACAAGCCACCCCTCCACATTCTGATGATTTTCCAATAAACTCAACTCCCATCATAGAACAACCTTCAGTTTGTGTTCAGACACCACCTTTTCTTGAAAGATTAAAAATTGATAAAGGGGTAGAAATATAGATTATGTTGCTTGATTATGATATGATACATGACGTGAAGAATGTTTTCATAAAAAATCCTTTGTTACAAGCTATCAAAGAAATATCAATATTTTCAAAGACAATTATGGAGTTAAGTATTAAAAGGCTAGGAAGAAAGAGAAAAGAAGTCAAAAGAATTCATTTAGTTGGAAAAATTGTAGATATCATGATGGGAAAAACAACAATTCAGAAATATATTGATCCAGGAAGTCCCATTGTGAAAACACACATCAATGGTATCGAAATTCCAAATATATTGATTGATTTAGGCGCAGCTATAAACATCATGAGTAAACAAACTATGAATCAATTGAAACTTCCTAATATTCAATATACACCTACATTATTGCAATTAGAAGATAGATCTGTTATCAAACATGATGGTGTGTTAGAAGATATGTTTGTATCCTTAGATTCTTGGGAATATCCTATGACTTTATGATCTTGACACCCAAGAATAATTTAGGAGGACATCCATTGATTCTAAGAAGACCATGGCTAGCTACAATTAATGCTTTTAGAAGTTGTAGATATGGTGATATGTTTATTTCTTATGGAATTTCAACAAAGAAATTAAAATTATATTCTCCTACAAAAATAACAATAAAGGTAGAAAGTGAAGAATGGATAGATGATGATATTGATATACGAGCAATCTTTTTTACTCCACAAAAATATGAAGAAGATCAGATTTTTAATTTAATAGAAAATAATGAATCTTCCTCATATTGTGAACCTAATCATAGTTTTCAAAGAAAAGTAATATTGAATATCTATTATCTGGTCATTTGTCTTTACATTCTGTGGAAAATTTGGCAATTCTTTGATAGAAATATTTCAAAAAAAAAAAACTTTTAAAAATTTGATCAATAATAATATGGAAGAATTTCAAAAGAAAGAATTAATAAATATGTTACAAGAACATTATTCTTCTTATGAATGGGAATACACTGGCATGAAAGTAATTGATCTGAATACTTGTATAGATCATATCTATATTGCAGAAAATGCCAAACCAATTTGACAACCTCGGATAAGAATGGATCCAAATTTAAGACAGATGGTTAAGGAGGAACTACACAAATTGTTAAATGTCAATTTCATTTATTCAATATCAGATAGCTAGTGGGTTTCACCATTGGTAATTGTTCCTAAAAAGAATGGAAAATGGAGAGTATGCATTGAATTTAGGGAATTGAATAAATCTACTTTATAATATCGTTTTCCACTTCTTTTTATAGATGAAGTTTTAGATACATTGGTAGGAAATAAATATTTTTCATTCTTGGATGGTTTTAGTGGACATAACCAGATTCAAGTACATCCAGAAGCTCAAGATAAAACAACTTTTACCTATCCATGGGGAACCTAGGCCTACAGAGTACTTTCTTTCGAGTTATGTAATGCACTGACAACATTCCAAAGGACATGTTTAGGCATTTTCTCTGATCTAATTCACATTGATTGTGTACAAGCTT
Source organism: Pinus taeda (assembly GCA_000404065.3). NCBI lineage: Eukaryota > Viridiplantae > Streptophyta > Pinopsida > Pinales > Pinaceae > Pinus > Pinus taeda. The sequence goes on along the minus strand of APFE030911765.1, from coordinate 16,227 downwards.
ATATGGATTATTTTACTGTTTATGGAAATTATTTTGAAGAAGCTCCTAAAATTTTTGAAAAAAATCCCATTAGATGTAAAGAAACAAATCTTTCATTAAGTCATGAAAATTGTTTTGTGATGTTTATTGAGGGAATCGTTTTAGGACAACATATTTCAGGAAGTGGAATTAGAGTGGATACATCTAAAGCAGAAGTTATGTCTAAATTATCAATTCCAACTTGTCAAAGATATGTTAGAAGTTTTCTTGGTTTTACTAGTTATTACAAAGGATTCATAGAAAATTTAACAAAAATAACTTCTCCAATTTTCAAATTACTCACAAAAGATTGTGAATTATTTCAAATTATGGTTACCAAAAATCTTTTGAAACATTGAAAGAAAAAATTTTGAATCACCCATTCTAAGAGGACCAAATTGAAATCTACTTTTCTCACATTTCTAATGATGCCTCTAATATAGCTTTAGAAGTTGTATTGGAAAAAGGGATTTAACTCCTTATTCCATTTACTACACGAGTAAAAATTTGACTCCTGCAGAGTTAAATTACATTGTACCAGAAAAGGAGTTTTTAACTATTGTCCATGCCATCAATAAATTCACACATTACATCACTCGTTATGAAGCCTTCATACACACAGATCATTCTGCAATTAGATATTTAATGAATAAACCAATCAGTAATGGCAGAATTACAATATGGTTATTATTATCACAAGAATTCAATATTGTTATTTTGGATAGACCTAGAAAACAAAATACAGTTTTTGATTTTCTATCTATGATTCAAAATGATAATAATGATGTTCATGTTGAAGAAAATTTTCCTGGTGAACATCTTTTTTTAGTGTCTATTAAATCTCCTTGATTTGCAGATATTGATAATTACTTGGCCATAGGGAAGCTACCACCATATTTGTCTCCTCGAGATAAAAGAAAGGTTATTCAAATTGGTGCATCTTATTCATGGATAAATGAAGAATTGTACTAAACAATATTTGATTTAATCATTCGAAGATGTGTTAGAGAACATGAAGTACCAAATATATTGAAGGCTTTTCATGATGAGCCATGTCAAGGATATTTTGTTGATAAAAGAAATTCTTATAAAGTACTTCTCTTAGGATATTATTGGACTTCCTTTTTAAGGATGCCAAGGAATATGTTAAGAGATGTGACAGTTGTAAGAGAATTGGAAAACCTGTCCCTTTAGATGAAATGCCTTTACAGCCTCAGGTACTTATTGAACGATTTGAAAAATGGGCTTTAGATTGTTTTGGATCAATCAATCCACCATTAAGACAAAAAAGGTAGATTCTTGTTTATACAACTTATGTCACCAAATAGGTAGAAGCTAAAGCACTTTCTTCTTCTACTAAAACTGCTGTAGTTTCATTTCATTTTTGAGGATATTTTCACTTCTTTTGGTGTCCCAAGGGAAATTGTAACATATCAAGGCACTCAATTTACAACCAAGTTGGTACAAAAGATAATGGAGGAATACAAAATCAAACATATAAGGTCAAATCCATCCCATCCACAATCCAACAGACAAGTTGAATCTACCAGCAAAGTAATTGAAGCAATTCTTACCAAAATTGTGCATTTGCATAGAAGGGATTGGGCAGAAAATCTTTCAAAAGTTTTGTGGGTATGTCATACCACATGGAGAAATACAACTAGCCACACTCCTTATGAACTTGTTTATGGAAACAAGTCCTATTTCCTATTGAGTTCTAAATAAATAATTTTAAAATAGCCGCCAAATTGGGTCTTGATTTATCATAAGCCCAAAGACAAAGAATAGAACAATTGAATGAACTTGATGAGATACGAGAAGATATTACTCAAAGAACTAATATACTCCAGAAACAAAGATCTAGGTGGCATGATAAGTTTCAAAGAAAGGAGATTTCAGTTTGGTGATTGGGCATTTCTTTTTTATTCAAAATTTCAGTATTTTCAAGAAACATCTCAAGCTCATTGGCTTGGTCCATATGAGATTGAAACTGTCTTTGATAATGGAGAAGTTAGAATCAAAACAATTGATGAAGAGAATGTGACCTTCCTTGTAAATGGTCATATATTATGACTATATCATAAACCATTAACAAAGGAAGAATTCATAAAGGATCTGCAAGGAAATTTTGATTTAAAGTTGGTTAAGGAAGACTCTTCTTCCTCTCAAAATTAGTCTTTAATTTTTCTATATATATATATTATATTTATATATATATATAATGAATAAAAATATAATTGTATAAACATGAAAACCAACATTGTTGGCATGTTTATACAGGAAGTCCAAGTTGAAAATGAAGAATTCTTGGCAGCTTAGATTTTCTTTTCCCTATTCTATTCCCATTCTCTTTATATTCCTCGTTTTATGTTTTGAAATAATACAACTACGGAATTGTCAACAATTTGCATCTCTAACAAAATTCTGTAGCTGGACTAACAGATTATGACCAAAGAAAATGGAAATTATAATAAATAAAAAATTTCAATGAATATTGCAGCTAAAGCAACTTGACAACCTACAGAAGATAAGTCAAAAACAGTAAGACAAAGGAGCAAATTTATGTAAATATTGAGTTATATAATAAAGGAAGAACATTTCAGTTATGAAATTAAATGATGGATAACCATTTTTAAAGACCATGCTGAGTAATGATTACCCTTAATTGTTTTGAAACGAATTTAATTCTAACAAAAATATCAATGTCTTGTTGAATGAGTCAGACTCAAAATCATGATATCATTCAAAAGTCACTTTTCTTCACCACTCATCATTCCTCTACATGTTAAACACCTCCATCTCATTTAACCTTATTCTAGTGGCGAGACTAACTTCACCTAAACTTTGTTTTCGTGACTCATCTCATACTCAAATTTCTTTTCATTCCATGAACTTGTCAAAAAGAGCGATTGTGGGTTAAACTTTATCTCTTATGGGAGTCATTGTGAGGTCAGAGTTGACTGGAATTAGGTTTCTAGTGGGTTACCCATAGGTCAAACAAAAGCTGCAGCAAGCTCGATGGTTGAAATTTGTGGAGAAATTTGATGGCCATGAAAATGAGGTAACAGAATATTTTTCTAGGGCGTATGATGACATTGAAGCATAAATCGGAGACATAAAGTTGGTATTGATAGAATCCTTCATAGAAGAAGCCACATAATTTCCATGATTTGGAGGAAGTTGGTTTAAGAACAGAAGAATTGAAGAAAGAGAATGGAGGGTTTTTCTCAACAATATAGGTATGGAAATTTCTAAATTTAAAAAGGGAATTCTAGTTACAATTTTGAAAAATGATTGGATAAAATTGTTGTTGATCATCCAAAATTGTATAACTTGTGAAGGGATATTTGGAAATATGTTATTTTATCATGCAATATTAATCATGAATTTTCTATATTGAAATGAAATTAACGTAACATATTTTCTGCTTCAAAATTTAAGAAAAATCGCTAAAAGCATTAAAGGAAAATTCAATCTATAGATAGTGATTTATATCACCATGGTTTAGTGAAAATATTGATTGAAGAACACCTAAGAAACACTAGAGAGAATTGAGAAGATTTCCTAGTTAGGAATCATTTCAAGGAAGCAGAAATAGAAGAGCCCAATGATAAAACAAAGAAAAGTAGAAGGAAGTTGACCATAAAAGAGAACTCATAGGAACAACACTCAGCCGATGAAACTCTTATTGCATATATGCTAGTAAATATTAAGAAGAAAAATGTTAGAAGAACAAAAGCTATCACTCAAGAAGAAAATTCATCTAAAGAGAAAACAAAGCAGAGAAAGGTTAATGAGCAGTCCCTTACTACTAAGCCATCATCTTTTGTAAGGAGTGCAAGGCTCAAAAAGCAGTGCATGTACAACCTTAACAATCCCCATTATTTTTTGATTTAGAAATGGAAACTACAATTCCATCACCTATATTTCCATCACCAATTGCTAATGTAGTAAGGAAAACTCCATAGATTGATCTAGTACAGTAGGAATTTAACGACTATATAGAGTCCTTGGAAAGGAAATCTACAAGAAAAGGCATTGCATCATCTTCAACTCAAGGTGAAAATGAAGAACTCAATTCAAATATTTCAAGGGACCTCGAGGTCGAAGAAACCCTCAAACAAGAAATTTATGAGTTAGAAGTATCCAATAGACATTTAAAACTATAAAATGAAGCATTGAAGGCATAAAATGAAATCCAGAGAACCCAGAATGAAAATATACTATTACGCCTTGGTATGTGGCAAAATAAAAATAAGAAATTGAATTCTTAGAACAAATTTCTTAAGATGAATATTATGGGCCTAAAACACAAAATTATGATGAAGAAGCCAGGGATGACAATCACTGCTAAGGAATCAAGGAGAAGTAATTTGAATGCCCTTGCTCAAGTATCTGAGATGGTTTAGTAACAAGGAGGACTTAAAAATTTTGAAAATTTTCATGAGGACATGCAATGCCTTTTGTGTGGGGTTGAACCCCATAATTGCTTCTTTTTTACACTCCTTTTTCCACCTTAATCCTTAATTTTTGACATTCATAAGTTATAATATGGGTATCAATTTACAAGGTTGAAGCATAATAGGTATACAATCATCATATATTTCATAATTATCAATTTTCTTTATTATTTGAATTAATATCTACCTAAGCTATCGAATTATAGTGATTTTGAAACTGATAAAAGTTTATGCACCTAGATCTAAGGTTCAATAGGTTGTGGAGCTCCATTCGAGCAACAGGGAACATGGGTAGATGGAAGATAATGAGGACATTGATTCATTAGTATTTTCAGAATTTGGATCGATGAAAAATGCACGCTATCAATATGTTCAAAGGATAAGTTAAATGATGTGGAAGGCACGAATCAAGAGAGCGAGATGCATATTTTTCGTTTCATGATTTTCTACACTGTTAGCAAATCATAAATAAGTTTACGATATCTTATATCTTGGGATAATATTAGTTGATGTTGATTAGCATAGGTGTAAATCTTTGAAAACAATTATTGTGTACGTGTTTTATAAATATGCCTCTCGGCACAGCTAAATAAGACGAGAATTTTTTTTGTGGAGTACTTTGTTTTGATAGAAAAACTTGTTCCAACTCCATTTCTTATTGTGCATTACAGTGCATGAATAATTGTTTTTGAAAGCTTTATAACATTTCCTACTTCTCGTAGGAGCGCCACCTCGAGACCATAAGGATTTTGTTTATTTACGGTCAATATTTTCGCACAAATTTCCTTTAGATTTTGTCGATTCATTCAAGTATTCAAGATTTCAATTTTAGATATATATTTAACATTGTTATACTAATCATTTTATTGATCAGGATAGGAGACATCTTAGATGCATATGTATAGAGCTTAATTCAAAATAGCAGTAGGAATTTAAGCTTTATATTGTAGTAGTTTTTAATCACAGTTTTTATAGAGATATTTATTTATGAGTATGATTTGAAGAGTGATTTTATTTAAGTACGGGTGTGATTCTCATTCAAACAAGTGCGGGTTATGATTCTTACTCAGGCAAGTATGATTTTCATTTGAATGAATGTAATTTTCAAGAATGATTTTCATTTAAGAAAGTGTGTTTTATTTTTATTACAGCATATGTGATTTTACTTTAAGCAAGTGCATGAGTGGTTTTATTTCAAACGCGTGTGAGTTTGATGTTATGAATCAAGTTTGAAGTTTCTTTTAAGTAAGATGAAATTGTTATTTAAGAAAGGAGACCAAAATGATTTGATATAAGCAATTTGTTTACTTATATCGCCATAGAGAAACATGTGCATCTTCATAATTGAAATTGATTTAGGCATTTAATAAGTTACAAAGACTTCTAGCACATACAGTGCATGTACATTTCATCAGTTTACTAGGCTTGGTTTATAATTTTATGTAAGTAATTTAACATCAATTAAATTACCAAACAAGCAGGGAAAGTGGGAAGAATTGAGGATTTAGATGTTTGAGTAGGTGCCTAGTTCATTAGTAGTTTCAATATTGATAGGTGGTATGATATGAGTCAAAAAACTAAATGAGCACGACAAGAAAAACCCCACACATTATCTTGAGTTGGCAGCGATCATACATGCATTCAATATGTGGAGGCACTATCTTCTGGGAAGGAGGTTTGTATTGATGAGTGATCACAGTGGTTTGTGACATCTATTTGACCAACCAAATCTGAATGGAAGCAGGATCGGTGGTTGGCAAAAATTAGTGAGTTATAATTTTAGATCAGGTATATCAAAGGTAGAGAGAACATAGTGGTAGATTCTCTTATCAGGTAGATATAGGTAAATCATTTAGCATCTATGAGGTCCTATGGGATAGCCTTACATGATAGGATATTGTAGGAAGGTTAGTGGTCTGTCGGGTATATGGAGATTATGCACAGGTTGCAGCAGAGTATAGGTACAAGTACATGTGGTAGTATAGGTACAGGTAGTGGCACAGGTATAGGTAAAGGTGCAGGTGCACAAGATGTGGACTATTTCCTTATAGAAAATTGATTGGTTAGATTCAGAGACAAGATATATGTGCCAAATAATAGTGATCTGAAGAAGGTGATCTTGAGATATTTTCACGTGAAACCATATTTAGGTCACCTAGGCTATTAGAAGACACTGACAATAATGAACAAATTTTATTATTGGTCGAATCTGAAGAAGGATGTAGTAGAGTTTGTGGCTAGGTGTTTCGATTATTAGTGTGTGAAGGCAAAGTCTAAGCATCCATGTGGACTGCTATAGCCGATTGTGATTCTAGAATGGAAATGGGAGGTCATTACCATGGAATTCATCACAGGTTTTCCGAGGACAATGAGACAACATGATTCCATCATGGTTGTTATGGACATGTTGAAAACGATTGTGCACCTCATTCCAGTGAAGTCCACATTCTCAGCGAGTGATGTAGCTTAGGTATTCATCAGAGATGTGGTTAGATCGCATGGAGTTCCAAAGAATATTTTGTCTAATAGGGATTCGAAGTTCACTTCCAAGTACTGGAAGGAGTTATTTGCAGGATTGGGCACAGAGTTGGCCTTATGTATAGCTTATCATACACAAACAGATGGATAGAATGAGAGGGTCAACAGGATATTGGAAGACATGTTAAGGATGTATGTGATCAATTAGCAGTGAAAGTGGGAAGAATATCTTCCACTGGTATAGTTCACCCACAAAAATGGGTATCAAGAATCTTTGAGGATGAGTCTATTTGAGGCATTGTATGGGAGGAGTTGCAATACTCCTATCAGTTGGAGTAATCTAGTTAACAGTGTGTTGATTGGACCAAAAATCTTGGTGGACATGGAACAAGAAATGAAGGTAATCAAGAAGAATCTAAAGTTAGCATAGGATAGGTAGAAGATCTATGTAGATTAGAATAGGTTTTTCAGGGAGTTCTAGGTTGGGGAATAGGTGTACTTGTGCATCAAACCGAAGAAGAGCTCCTTACAGATTGGATCATGTGCCAAGCTGGCACCACGGTTTTGTGGACCCTTCAGTATCATTGAGAGGATTGGGCTAGTAGCCTATCGACTCACACTACCTCCAATAGTGAAATTCCGTGATTTTTTCCATGTGTCATTGATTAATAAGTATGTTAAAGATGTTGATCATGTGATTGACTAGTCTGTATTGTAGGTGGATACAGATGGAGAATTCCAGTAGGAGCCTTAGTGTATATTGCAGAAAAAGGATTTCATGCTCTGGAAACAAGAAATAGAGTAGGTTAAGATGAAATGGAAGCACTTTAGGCCTAATGAAACTACATGGGAGATGGTGGATCAGATGTGGGCTATGTATCCTTCATTATTTTCTAGTTGAGGCAAAGCAATTTTGATATGGTGTTTTGGTATATGTCTTGGTATATGTTTGAGTACATGTTTTGATGATGTTCTAGTATATGTACATATGTATATGGATGTAAATACCGCCATGAGCTATGTTATAAATCTCCAATACGAGGTATGGGTTTCATGTCATTATAATGTTATGTTTGTTATGTTTTCATGTTGGTTTACTTCTCAGCACATTTATCATTGTAAATACTACATCAAGTTAAGTTATAAACATCCATCGCAATATATTTTTCTTACAATAGTCATATGGTTATAGGTGTTGTTGAACATTGATTACAGTGTTCCCCCAAGGGAGAGGGTTCTGTAACAGCCAAGGTAAAAATTCCATGTAATAAAAGTTAATAGAGGGAAAATAATAACCACAGTTGATGGGACACTTATTCCAAGTTGAATGTTGGGAAACACATCTTGGTGTGGGTGTTCATCAGTTTATTGATGGATAAGTAAATTGGAAAAGGAAATGGCTAAGGCTTTGGATAGGAAAAATGAAATTTTTGACACATTTATTTATGAAAATAATGGAAATTAGGAAAGAAGGGAGGTGAAAGGTAAAAGGTTGCATGTGAGGAGGAAAATGAAGGAAAATAATGGAAAATGAAGAAAATAGAGACCTCAGTTCTAAAAAGGCTTATGAGGATCAATACGCAAACTTTTATCAGTTTAATTTTGGAGCTCTCTCATTATTCTCTCTTTCTTTCTCTCTCATTCTCGGATACTTAGAGTTTCTTGGAGCACTCTAAGAGGGTGTGGCATACTTGAATTTTTGGAGCAAGAAGGAAAAGGAAGTGAAGGAAAACAAAAGAGAACACCAGGATTAACAACTCCAATGAGTTTTGATTGCAGGTATTGAGTGGCATGTATGTTTTCCTCACTAGTTTTGGCATGCATGGCATATGCATGTGATTTTTCGGTTATGATCTATCATTATCATGGAGGATGGCCATGATTAAAATGGATTTCCCTAGCCTTGCCATTTCCTAGATAACCATAGTGATTTTGGATTTATTTCCTTGTTTTTTTTGGGTTGGTTCTCATGTTTCCTTAACTTGGGTTGAGCTATTGATTCCTAGAGCATTGGTTAGACAAAGGTACTGGAGCCCAGTATACGTTGTGGGTTGAGTTACTAGTCCTAGAGCCTTGGTTGGAACAAATGCTCTGGAGCCCTGGAAGGCTTGGATAGAGACCAATATGCTAATGGTTTTATGATGTCCAACCATGAGGTGGAATAAATATTTGATGGGTTGAGGTGGTTGGCCTTTGGAAGCCCTGGATGTTTATGGATTAATGTGTTCAATGGGATCCCACATTAATGCTTGGAATATGGCATAGGGGTGAATGGTTGAAGAGAGATTTGGCTCAGCCATTCTATGGTCAGGTAGAACAGGGAAGTCCCATCCCGAGTTTGGAGTTTACATCATGACTATGAGGATTTTTGTCCTTGTATTTCAATGAGTATTATACTAGTTTATATGTAGGTTAGATGGTTGTGATTTCCTTGGTATTTTTGTTGCTATTATGTTGGTTATGTATAGGCTTTATGATAGTAGATATGTGTGGATATCATTGTGTTTTTACTTGTAGATGAATGAACAATGTATCTATGACCTAATGGATGAAATGGTAGCTAATGTGTTGAGGCATCAATGCCTCTTAGCGACTATCAGCTAAGTATGAGATCCTTGTGATCAAATATGTTATTTACACAAGTAGATTGCATATTCGTCATATGTTTGACGAAATTCCTGTCATGGCTAGTAGGGGTACATTCAAGGTCTTATTCAAGTAATTTCATTTGTACTATCACTTGTTGTTATCTTATTGTTCTAAAGGTGTATTTCAATTTTGGGCAGTGACCTGGGCTCTGGGCCTAAAGAGGTGGCTCAAATCCCAGGGATGCTAGCACAAAACTAAGAAAAATAGTCCTTGGACACTAGCATGCCTTGTCATGAGAGCGTACAGAGCCTCGTAGACACTAGCAGGTTTATAGCACGGGAGTGTCTCAGGGTCAACTGGCCCAAAATCCTAGTGGGACCCAGGGGCTAGTTGGCAGAAAGGTTGGGGTGGTTCTTGAGTATCCTAATGTTGATGTTCAAGGTCTGTATGGTGTGCTTATATCATTTCCACTTCCTTAACATGACTTAGGAGGTCAAATCATATCATAATGGCCTCTCTTTGCATGTTTACCCAGTTGGTTGGTTACTTAGGTAGCTCTGGGAGGAGGGTGTTACATATTCCAAGTTGAATGTTCGGCAGTAAATCCTAGTGTGGGTGTTCATTTCGTTTATTATGGCTAAGGAAATTGGAAATGGAAATGGAAAAGGGTTTGGAAATGAAAAATGGCTTTTTTGACAATTTATTTATGAAATAATGGAAATTAGGAGAAAGGGAAGGTGAAAGTTCAAAAGTTACATGTGAGGAGGAAAACGAAGGAAAATAATGGAAAATGAAGAAAAATAGAGGCCACATTAATAAAAAGGTTTTAAAGGATCAGTTCAAGTATTTTTGTCAATTCAGTTTTAGAGCTCTATCTCTATTCACTCTCTCTCGAACTCTTGGACACTTAGATTTTTCTTGTAGAATTTCAACATTGGATCAAGAATTCAAAAGAAGGAAAAGAGGAAGAAAAGATCAGGTAAAGAAGAGCAGGATCAAGTAGATACAATAGGATTATTTACAGGTATCGATTTAGATGTGTGATTTCCTTGCTAGATTTGGAATGCATGGTTATGCATGTTTATTCTTATTTATCTTGCCATCATTGGAATGGATTTTTCTAGATGTGAAAATGTTCTTCAGCCCTACCTTGCCATTTCCTAATAACCTTGAGCTGATGGGTTTTCATGTTTTTGTGGAGCTAGATTATCAAATGGATTTGAAGCTGAGTGAGGTGGATGTTTGAAAGGAAAAACATAGGGCCTAGTGATCCCTAAACTAGATTGTGGATTGTGGTAAAGGCACTGGCCTAGTAGCCCCTAAACCAGATTGTGGGTTGTGGTAAAGTTCTCTATTTTATGCCTCCGTGGGCCTATGAATCCTCGAGCAGTGAATGGCATGATATACAATAAATCATAGAGGTGGTTTCCCTTGATCATGCCTAGGAATCCTTACCAGTGAATGACAGGATATTCGGTAAAGCCTAGAGGTTGGTGTCTTTATCATGGCCTAGTGACCCCTGAATCAAACTATGGGTTGCAGTAAAGCCTAGGGACTAGGAGGTAGTAAAATTCGTCATGGTGTATGTAGCGAAATTTGGTGGCATCCATGCTCATTCGGCTCTTCTTTTTTATTATGAGTCCCACATTCATGTTTGGAATATGGAAAGAATGTGATTAGCTGAAGATATATTTCGATCAACAAATCTATGGTCACGTGGAATGTGGTAGTCCCATTCTGGGTTGGATTTTCCATGCATTAATAAGAGTCCCTTTCCTTGGTATTTTCTGTGTATAATTATAGGAATATAAGTGGCATTTATGGTTATTCTATTCTCATTATTTTTCTTGTTTATGTGATGGTTATGAATATGATTTATGACAATGAAAATGCATGGTTCTCATCATGTTTTGATTTGTCAATGATTGAGAAATGAATCTATGACCTAATAGATGATAATGCGGCTAATGTGATAAGGCATCAATTCTTCTTAGTGATTCTCAATTAATTATAAGACCCTATGCTCAGATATGTTATTATGACCCACAAATTACTCGTTCATGATGTTTTGAACGCAATGTCTATCATGGTGAGGCTTGGTTAGGTCAATTCCTTGATGAATTTTTGTTTTAGAGGCTTTGTGTTGATTTCATTTATTGTTTGAAAAGTATCATCAAGTTCTCAACAGTGGTTTGGAGACTAGCCCTAAAAAATTGGCTTAAATCTCGTAGTCTCTGGCACAGAATTTACTGAAAAAGACTGCAATATCTCCCTTGTAGGCATTATGGGAGCGATTGGAGGGTCCCACTTCCATGCATTCCCATGTCATGGGAGCAACTGGGGCTTTTTAGTGAAAAGGAAATTTTACCTAAGGCTTGGGCACCTGGAGGGGTGGTTTAGCTCTTATGGGTCCTATAGCTCCTGAGGAAGGTCAATAGGGTTTTCTTTTGTTGATTCCACTTCCTTAAAGTGATCTAAGAGGTTGAATCATGCCATAGTAACTCTTTATCACATATTTACCCTATTGGACTAGTTAGCTTGGGTAAATGTGGGTGGAGGACATCACAAATGTGTTATAAATTCTTCTGTAAAAATTGTCCAAGTGACAAGTGCTTTATAAGAATAAAGCCATCGATACCATAAAATTTATTGGGATCTAAATATAAATATGAAATGTGTACCTTTTATGTGTGTTGCACATTGTGTAGACCAAATAACTACTCCATATATAGTATCCATGTTACCAATCCTTGACATCAAACTTCCGCATATCAATATTCAGAATGTGGTTAGTCTTAAACCCACTATTGGAATATCTAAAATGATAATTCATATTCCTTTTGTCCTCGTCCTTATTTTCATGGAATACCTTGTCACCAATAGGAATCCATACTTGCAGCAACATTGTCAAACCTTCCTTTAACCCTTCCATCTTGACATTCATCATCACTTCCATGTCTAGTTTTAAACACTCCTTCAAAACTCCCATGTCCCTTTTTATTGTTGTTTTTAAACCATCCAATTAATTTTTGGATTCTCTTTGTGAGAGAAAACTTTGTTGCACTTGATCTTGTAATTTTGATATATCATGTTGAATTTCTTCCTCTTCTTCATGCGTCATAGGAAAGCTTTCTACCAGCTTACTCGATGCATCCATTTTTTTGTTGCGAGGAATATTGGGACAAAATAATGATATCTACATTTCACTATGCCCTTTGAATCACTTTAGACTAATGCTGAAACAAAAGTTATGGAAATTTAAAACATACACACATTATTTCTTGCTTTTTGGAACTTGATATTGAAATTGTTGTATCTCTATAATTTATGCCTCTCGAGGTCTGAAAATTGATCATGCAGTAGCCTTCTGTGTCTTCCTTCCAATGGAATAAGTCATACCAAGATTGGAATCTTCAAGATAAGGTTATGCGAAATATCGCATGATGACCTAATTCTGGATTGGTTTTGTGGAGCAAACTTGTACGAGATGGAATGTGTCACTATTTTGAATTTCTTCTTGAAAATGATACATGTGAAACTATATTTTGTGCACGCTCAGTTAGTTTTATGAAACCCACAAATGATGCAAGAAGAGAAATTTATGATGGTTTTCCTCAGAACACTTTTTTTAGACTGAATTTTGGATCATACAAAAACCCTAAATTCTTTGGACCATATATCTAAAAGTATTATGAATCAAGATAGGAAAGTTTTACACAATTTTCATCAAGATCTTGAATCCATATGGTCAGCGTTTTAGCTTTTAAACACTGAAGAAAAGTAAAAATATAGAGAAAATTCCACAATGGCCTGCTTGAAGCACCGAAATTGTAGGATATAGAGCTCTAATACCAAATGTTACATAACTAGATCACATAACAGATTAAAAATAGATCAATGACTTTAAAATAAGATTCTTTGAGGGGAAAACTTCCTCTTACATCACATAAATGAATAATTCTTAGATTATTCAAATGGAAATACCTCCTTGTTATATATAGGAGTCTACGGCGTCATAGTATAGTTAGGGCCTACATAACAATAATAATGTAAGGTCACAACAATAACAATAGTGGACTTCTATGGGCAGAACAATAATAATATGGGGGCTACACTAGTATTGTAGGGACCTTAAAAAGTCATAAGGGTCTTTGGATTGAGTAGGAATGATAAAAGAATGTATGGTGCTTTGGATGCCTCACATGATGATGTCACATGTTAGCCCAGTGCTAGACATCTTAAAAATGAACAATTTAGTGTAATTGCACCATTCAATTATGAGAATAATATAGGGAGTTTTTCATTTAATTTTGGGATTATAAAATATAAAAATCTTATATTTTTATTAATATTAACATTTTATTCGTTAGAGGTGTTGCAATCCCAAAGTTCACATCCCATATAAGATAACGTGAGTGAGGATACTATCAAAAGGGAATTTAGTTTTTTGTCCCACAACACTATGTATGTTGATATATAGTTAGTTTCATCATTAAGGTATGCTTTCCACCCTCCATTAATTTATTTTTCAATGTTATAGTTCCATTTAAGCTTAGGATGTGTTGTTGTCCAAATTGAACCTTTTAAGGATATGCCAGGGCACCCAAAAAAAGTCAATAAGACCTACCCACTTGTTATAGATATTTATGGGCACTTCAACCCCAATCATAAATGTCCATAAACGGAGGGCTCCTAAGTCCCTAAAAGTGTTGCTTCACTACCAAAAGGAACAAGGTCAACTGATTACATCATTTCCCAGAAGTTCTCCGCTGAAAACTTCTCATAAACGGTCAAAACTAGACCATACTGAAATGTCAATGTAGAGGGTGCGATCCATATCACCTTCCCAGTATACAAGGTGCGATGCATATTGATTTTCTCCTCTGTAGGGTGCGATGGTCGGGAATGGACAAATGGCAGGGACAAAAATGCGAGGTGGAAGATCATGAAATCTTCCAGAAGCTTCCCCTCTAACACTTGCCTCTCTATTTTCGACCAAGGATGAGTAAGAGATCATCATTCTCCAAGTGGAAATAGGAACTATCAGAGAGAAGACACTAATCAAGATCCCAGAAGATGACTCACCTCTCTATAATCATCTATATATGGATCCCTCATCACAGAGATCCAGAGGCTGGAATTTTGTATCTTATAGAGAAGTGTTGTTGGTTTACTGGTGTTCATTCATAGTGTTGGGTGATCTAGCTTTGCTTGAGGTGAAGAAGGGCTTCTTAGCTGGAGGATGATGCTGGGTCAGAGCACATGGTTGTAATTCTCTTGCTACTTTTCATTTGAATAAAGCTATTCTTGTTTCCTTCCATATTCTTGTGTACTTGCTTTTATATGCATGTATATGGTTAATACACATCTGATCCTGTATTATTTATGAATTTAGATCTTTGTTTCTTGGATAGTAGTATGTTGCTATGATTCCATAGGTTATTTTGAAGCTGGGCAGACAAAGAAGAAGCGGCGAAGATCTATCAAGAAGGAGAGGAAATCAAGCGCAAGACTCAGGTTGGTCTTCTTGGTCCTCCTCTCGTCTATTTTCATAAATGGAAACAACAATAGACTTTGATTGTTTGTTTCTAAGATAGCCACCCATCTTAGTGGGAATAGCACCATCCGAGTGGACACTATTCCCGGATAACAAAATGGTGACTCCACTGGGGAGTGACTAGATTACTTGTTAGCCTATCTATCCTTGTTTCTTTTATAAGCTTACAGACGGAGCCTGAAGTCAAGCCAGCTAGCCTTCGAACTGCATTTGTCATACAAATGCAAAGTAGATAAATGATGCTTCAGTCTATCTCCATTTTTTGTTATGAATTAAACAATAGATCTGCAAGCAATCTAATTGCCCTAAGTGGTGGCTCTAGTAACCTCTTAGATCACCCCTGTGTTTTACATACACTGATCTTTACTTATTCGGCCTAAACACCTGAACTAGATTGCAAACTGTGAGTGAAATCCTATTTGAAGTCTCCCACTACTACCATCGCACCCTACCTTCAAGGAAATCTGTATGCCTTGCACTTCCCGAGTGCAGTAGGTGCGCTGCATACTGATTTCACTGTGTAACAGGTGCGATGGTCAGGGAGGGTTAACTTTACCCTTAGACTATGGGTTTTTCTCACTGTTTTCAGTCTTATTCAAGAGTTTTTTTGTCTGTAGTTAGTGTACTTCTGTCAAAACCCCCTTCTCTTGCATTATTACGCCTCCTTAGTGCAAAGAACTATAAATGTTTTTATGTATTGTGTGTCGTTTTTAGTTCTCTTTTGCAAAAAAGTAGCATAGTCGAACTGTCGTCTCTAGATCTGAAAGTGTCGTAACTGTCATTTTCAGTTTTGGAACGCAATCCCGTTGTTCTGGATAGTCGATTATACAGTTACTATTGCATAGGATTTGAATTACTAGTTTTAAAGTGTCGAAAAGCAATTTTCATTTCAAAATTGCAAAGTGTCTCTCTTGCTTTCACTTCGTTTTGAAAATGAATTTTGTTGAGTACTGTCGCTTTAAAAGTAATTCAGATTTGCACATAGCTTTCTTAACATCATTCACACATTAGGAAGGCTGAAAACAAATACATGCATGTGCATTTTCATTTTGATTGCTTGGCTTGATTTAGGACTGTGCATTTAGCGTGTGCTCTGTGCTCTGTGAAGAAAAAATTCTTGACTTT
>APFE030911764.1:74713-164905 GCA_000404065.3 Pinus taeda | reverse complement strand
AGAAGCTTTCTTGATGTAAAAAGTGAAAAATTAATGCATGAATTAGTTAGCTAAGTAATAGAGGCAAGTTGTTGAGATGCCTATTATCTAGTGCTTAGTTTGGAATTAGTTCAAACTGCTCCTAGAAGGATGAGCTTGACCCCTAGAGGCAAGGGAAGAGGTTAGCTTGCCTATATTATGTGTTTTCTTAGTCATTTTGAGAGGTTTGGAAGGTTGGACTCTTGAGGGAGAAAGTTTTCATTGTATATTGTACATCTATCTTTGCAATTTCAAGAGGAAGAAGGCCAGGGTTTTGCAGACATCCTTGTGGATTCTTGTGGATTGTAGTGTTGATGGTGTGTTCTCTACATGTTATTGTAATTTTGTTTATGTATTCTACATCTCTTTTTTGCTTCTATTTGAATAGATGAAGTGGTAAAGTTTGAATACATGCTTTGACATGCTCAGCTTTTTAGTTTGTTCAAAATTTATGTTTTCTGCTATCTAGAGAGGATTCAAATGGTTGTTTGCCCTCTTTAGCTCCTTCTCTATCATCCCTGATCATCCATCTCAGATTAAGGCATCAGCGCTTACTCCTACCTTTCCCCAAAGATCCCCCTGCAAAAACTGTGCTCAATCCCCGCACCCTAAATTGCATTCTCTCCAATTGCCACCAAAAAACCAAAAATCTTTAAATCAATCCCCCTTATCAATTTACTAGCCTAAAATCCTTGTTCCTAATTGGTCAACTCATCCATATCGAAAGATCTACCGAATCTGACCCGAGAGAGCCTTCTCATACCTCGTAGGGCTAGCTACGAGGTGAAATGGTTTGATGTAGCCTTGAAGATTTTCCTTTCTCAGCCTGAGGTGAAATCTCAAGCGCTAACACCACCAATAAATCTCTGGGGTATATGGCTGGAAAGAAACAAAGGCATTTTTCATGACATATCTTTGGCACCCTCCCTCATGGCTATTGAAATTGCTGCAATTTTCTCTTTACTTCCAACATATTTGTCAACTTCATCCCCACGAATCATCAGAGAGGAAAACATTAGCCCACAAATCCCATGGGAATATTTTGATGGAGCTTCTGATGCACATAATAGATGTGTGGCTAGTCTGATTATTCACATCAATAGTCAAAGAAATCTAAAATCATCAGTAGGCCTTGGAACTGGGGAAAATAACTATGTAGATATCCTCTCATTGAAAATTATTATGTTGGGTTCGAGAAATTGGTTTAGATACAATGCAAGTTTTTTGAGATTCTTTTAATGTTATTAATTGGTTTAATCTAGTACAAAGATTTCAAAATCAAACTTTGATCCCATTCATCAAGGAAAATTTAACTATAAAACAGGTTTTTGAATTCATCTTTGTTTTCCACATATACAGGGAACATAGCACAAACACAAATCTCTTATCTAAAGAGGGTCTTCAATAGGTTTTGGATAGATGGCATATTTGAGAGACCATAGATAGGGGGACTCAGGTTTCAGATCATCCTCCTTTAGTCATCTAACAGTTTTGTGATACTATACATACAACGGTTTTTTCCAGTTCTTCTCTAATGCAGTCTTATTAGCTCTTTATGTTTTGCTTGTTATTCCGTATTTTCCATTATGATATAGTATAAATATCTGTCCCATTTTTGTGATATAGTGATCTAAATACTTTTCTTAATATTGACTATATGTGGGTTGTTTTCTCTAGTTTATGGAGAGGGTCAGGTTATTATTTACTTTTTTGAGTATCACAACACCATCTGGTATTGTCATAGACTACTCAGTTTCTCTCTATGTCATATAAGGACATACATAAACAACAATGCTTTTTCATCTACACATGTAACATTTTATTGTCTTAATAAAAAGTTCAATTTTTCCCGAGAAAAAAAATAAAAAAAAATAAAATATATATTTAGTTAGTTTTAATTAAAAGAATTATAAAACAACAATAATCTCATTATCATTGTGCTTCCTCTTGTTGATATTAGAACCTAGTATTAAGCACATATGTAATTCATTTCATGCTTAACATAGAAATGACATATAATATTTAAAAATAATATAAAAAATTCTCACCCTCAACCTTAAATAAAAACTTTGATGTCTTTATTAAATAACATAATTTTATATCAACTTTATATAGTGAGATAAAAATAACTGAAAGTTAAAAAAATATATACATATCCTTTTATTTTCACTTTTAAGTTTGAGGAAGATGCGCAA
The DNA here is from genome assembly GCA_000404065.3 of Pinus taeda. Lineage (NCBI taxonomy): Eukaryota > Viridiplantae > Streptophyta > Pinopsida > Pinales > Pinaceae > Pinus > Pinus taeda. The sequence goes on along the minus strand of APFE030911764.1, from coordinate 162,692 downwards.
TTCTTTTACTTTTTAAAAATATTTTAATGTAAATCTTAAATAAAATATTTGAATATCAATGTTAATTTATATTCATGAGGCACAATACTTGCTAAGGTTTTGCAAATGGGGCAGCAAGTTAAGTGGGCTTCATTATAGGGAAAACTGCATAGTTAAGCATGCTTGGGATAGAGGCGATCTGGGATGGGTGACCTCTCGGGAAGTCCTGGTTACCAGGTGCAAGCCCCAAAAGTGATGATTGATGCTATGTGATTTATTTCAATAGTTTCAATCCCACTTCTTCACCCCTGTGGGCATCACCCGATGCAATGAGTGCTAAGTGGACTATTCAAAAATCATGAGAAATTAGTCAGTTACAACTACCTCTCATGGAAATGGTCATAGATGAATGACTTACTTAACGCAATTGAATCCAAAAAATGATATCTAGTTAATTTGTATATCGAGTGTTTATTTTGGAATATGGGTTATATAGTTTTAATTTAATTATGCTAATGTCCCTTGCCTCCTTCTAGGCGATGTCACGTAATACCCACATCAAACAATCACAAAATTTTAGCATAAATGCGTTGTTTTGATACAAAGCTTCCTTGTCTCAACCCGTTTTCAGCATCTTGTAGTAGCTCCAGCTCATGGTTGGCTAATTTAATCCACCCTACTGGGACATCACACCTAGTGCCCTTAGTGACAACCCTAAATTATCCAATTCCTTTAAACCTATTAATATCAGCATTGTCATGGCCTGTAACTATGCTAACCCTCGACTTGTGTTTTTCTAGGTAATGAAATACATAGCTAAAATGTACAATTAATGCCATGCGCAACAATTAAAACAATAATTGTTCGCACTTTTAATTAGGGTTAAGCACAAAAGAATAAAAATCATGCACAATAATTAAATTAAATATCCCTAACCCAAAAATAGAGTTTACAAGTAACCACACATAATAATTAAATAGAACATGAACACTTATCTGAAAAGGTAACTAACTGCAGACCTTCCATATTCCACCCACTTGTAGACCTTGTGATTAATAATCTCTCAACCATGGCTCATCCCCCAGCTAAGGCTTCAACTCTAAGGGAAAAATTCCATTCATGTAGTAACACATGACATACATTGGCTAAGGTACCAACCCCAGCAACCTCGATCTCCACCCACAGGCTCACACTATCCAAACCTACAACCAAGTGGAGTATCCCTTCTCCACACCTAGCAGACCCTCAGCAGTTCCTACCTTCTAGGGTGCCTTATAACTAACCAGGAATGGTCTCAGTCTATGGTTCGAGGAGCTGGCTTCCAAGAACCCTTCTAAGGCAAACTGAAACAACAACCAGTAAGTTATAGAACCTAAACATAAGAATCACCAACTAATTCCAGACCAAGTTGCACCAAAACTCCATTTCCAACAAATCCATAAATACAGCCACCAAAGCTATCACTAGAATTCATCCTCTATGGCATGATTAACTAAATAACCATGCTTTTTTTAGTTACAGATTCCAAACCCATGAATCATTGATTAATCCATAACCATAAGTCCATAACAGAATAATCCACTAAATGAATGCCTTTATAGGAAAAGCACTCACTTTATATACATATGGATTTATCTTGCCATGTGGCACCATCCAAAGCCATTTAGGCCTTATTTCCTTTTCGCTAGAAACCATCACATCAAAATTGTTGCTTTCTCTTCGTAGAGTTGAGCACCCCCATACTCTTTTCCATGGAGTTGCTTTGTAGCCAACCATTATTTTATTAATATATGTATAGTGTTTATATCATAATTACACTTCTAAGCTCTCCAACCTCATAGCCATTAAGGCATATATACCCAGGCACAATAGCCCCAATATATATAGTATAAATATTATAAGTATATAGATATAGTAATTTATATATATAAGTAATTGGAATATTTAGAGCTTATGTGAGTATGGATATGTGAATTAATAGGCTGGTTTGGTCCGATTGATGTGTATTTTTGGACCTATGTGCTAATTATATATATATATATTATATTATATATATATATAATATATATTTATTATATTTATTATATATATAGGTATATAATGTATTAATATAATGTTCGTATATAGTTTCCATCTCAGCTTAAGCTTTTAAATATTAAATGTAATAATTTTATGCACCGATGTTGGTTGGGGGTATACATCTCCTTTGTTGGTTCCCCCCCACCCTTATTTATGCACTACCCTTAGTGAATCACATATACACATATATACAACATGTTCAAGAAAAAGGATGAGGGTATCTGTCCCTCATCACATCTTCCTACTACCATGTAGCATTATCAAGAGAAAACATAGTCCACTGCACCTTTACCATATAGATGGCTCAATTCTAGAGCACTTTGATCTTCCTATCCAAAATCCACATTGACTAGACTTGCAAGTCTCCCTTGAGCTACACCTGAATCATATGCCAACCAATTACATGATTATTACCAAGAATACACTTTTTAAGCAAATAAACTTGAAACACATCATGAACATGTTTAGATGTAGGAAATGCAATCCTATATGTAACTAAATCATTCCTTTCTAAGATCTTGAATGGACCACAATATCTCCCTATCAAATTGGCACAATTTCCCAATCTTAATGAGATATTCTTTGCTTTTACTCTTAATAATACATGTTCTTGAATTTTGAATTCCTTGTTATTATATTTTTGTTCGCATAACTTTTTTGCCTGTCCTGGGCAGTTTGCAAATTATGCTTAATCTTCACCGCCTTCTCTTCCATATCTCTAAGCAATTATGAACCAACCATAATCCTATCCACTAGATTAATCCAACTCATGGGACTATTACACCTTCTATCATACAAGGTTTCAAATGACCTCATCTCAATGATGCCTAATACCCATCATTATAGGAAAACTCTACACAATTTAGGTAATCTTCCCATCTTGATGGCTTATCCATCACATACATCCATAACATGTTCTCAATCACATCATTAACTCACTATGTTTTCCCCTTAGACTCTAGATGGTTATATGCTCTACAAAAATTCAAATTATAAGTACCTAATCCTTTAAATAAACCCATCCAAAAATTGGATATGAACTTTGAATCTATGTCCAAAATAATTTCCCTAGGCATTCGATGAAGCCTGACAACATTCCACATGTAAATTTTATCTATGTTAGATTCCTTATGCACAAACTTTACTAGAATAAAATGGATAGCTTTGGTGTGTTTATCCACCACCACCATGCCCCTTTGTTGTATTAGGAAAACTGGTAATGAAATAAATTTATACCACATCCCATTTTCACTCACGAATGGGTATTGGTTATAGCAATCCAACTTGGTGCTTATTCTTGGCCTTAATAAACTCACATTCTAGGCATATGGCTATATAATTAGCCACTTCTTTCTTTAAACCTAGCTAAAAATATTGCTTATTAATTGCTATAATAGTTTTTTGGTAATCTAGGTGTCAAATATACAACACTATGTGCATTTCATTTAAAATTAGTTCTTTCACTTTTGGTACATTTGGCACAAAGATCCAACCTTTATAGAGAAGAATCCCATCTTATCTTATCTCATAATCTCGATATTTCGGCTACACATTCTCATGTTGTAGGTTACTTTTCATTTCAATATATATCTAGTCTAAATTCCCATATTCTATAGCTATGCTCATTAAATCAACCACACAAATGCTTATTATTGTAGCATGCATGTTGTGCACTCTCTAGTTGAGTGCATTAGCTAATTTTCCTTTCCTTTAGTATGCTTAATTTCAAAATCATACTCAGCTAGTAGCTCTAGCCATATAATTTGTCAGACATTTAAATTCGGCTACTCAAATAAATGTTGTAACCCATAATGGTCATTTTTAACTCAAACCTTTTTCCAATTAGGTAAAGTCTCCACATTTTGAGAGCATGAATTATAGTCTCTAACTCCAAATTATGGGAATCATAATTATTTTCGTGCTCTTCCAATTTTTTGGACTCATAGCAAATTACATGCCCATTCTACATGAGTACTCCTCTATATTCTTCCCCACATGCATCTATGCATACTAGGAAATCCTTACTTGGATATGCAATTTTTAATATTGGAGCCCTAGTCAGCAAAGCCCTTAAATGCTAAAAGGATTTTTCACACTTAGGTGACCATTCAAATTTTACACCCTTTCTCTGTAACAGAGTTATGGGATGAGATATCCTAGAAATCCCTTCAATAAATCTCCTATAATAACTAGCTATGCCCATAAAATACCTCATCTCTGTCACATTTCTAGGTGTTGGCCATTCTCTGATGGCATTAATATTCTTTGAGTCCACAATTATTCTGTCATTTTAGATAATGTGACCAAAGTAATGTATCTGTCTCCGGTAAAATGAGCATTTACTCAATGTAGCGTACAACTAGTGCTCCCTTAGTACTTATAGAATTGGCCTCAAATGTTGTTCACATTCTTCTTCGAACTTGGATTATACCAAAATCTCATTCAAGAAAAAAATGACAACTCTGTCTAAATAATTTCTGAAGATGGAATTCATCAAACACATAAAAACCCTTGGTTCATTCAGCAATCCAAAAGGCCCCACTATGAAATCATAATACCCATAATGAGTTCAAAAAGATGTTATCTAATATCCTCGTCTTTAATTCATAGTTGGTGATACCCTAACTTCAAGTCAAATTTGGAAAATACCTAAGCTCCTCGGAGCTAGTCAAATTAATCATCTATCCTTGAAAATGGGTATTTATCTTAATTGTGACTTTATTCGATTTTTAGGAATCTACACACAACTGCAATGTACCATATGTCATTTAGGAAAAAGGACTAGAGTAACCTAAGGTGATATACTGGGACGTATGTATCCCTTATTTAATAGCTCCTCTAGCTACATCTACAATTCCTTGAGTTCTAGAGTACTTATTTTGTAAGGTCCTTTAGATACCGAAGCAGCTCCAGGAACCAAATAAATGGATAATTATATCTCTCGCCTTAGAGGTAATCCAAGAATCTTAATAAATACATCTGCAAATTCTTCTAATACTAGGTAATCTTCCAAATTTGATTGTTGGTCCACATTTACTTCCTCCAAGTGAGTTGCAAGGATTTGGTAGACTTTTAAAAAATTCTTCTTCAATTGCATAACTAATATTTCCCTTGTGGATATTTTCCTTGGTATACCCTGAACTTTTCTCTATTTTCCTTCATCATGAAGACAAATAAAATATTTGTTGTAGTAGTCCAAAAATGCATGGTGCTCTTCTAGTCAATCCATACCAATTAGGCAATCCTAAAAACCCAAAGAAATTATATTTAATTCTTTCATTTTTTCATCCCATTCATATAGATAGGACATTCCTTCACCAACTCTGTAATTTTCCTCTTTGTACTTGTATCCAGTTGAAATAACCATGCTTTGCATGCTTAGTTTTCTTTAAATTTAATTTCTTATTTAGTTTCAAATAAATGTAATTATGACTAGCTCTTGTGTCAATTAAAAAAATAATAAGATGATCATTTATCTTACTTTCAATTTCAATCATATGCACCTAGTGATAAACTTGCTTTTATCTAATGTTGCATAAATTCTAACCATGTCCTTGCCCATATATTCCACTATATCTGATGCATATAGGTTATGCACAACCCTCAACTTTCCATCTTTGTGAGGATAATACTTGTATCTATGATCTCCCTTACATCCCCAACATTTAATGGGATGGAACTAAGGTTTCTTTTTTGATAAATCACCCCCTCTTGGCTCATCAAAGGCTAGTGATGTCTACTAATTTATCTGGGCATTATGCTTTAAAAGTGAGGGTTTATATCATTTTTTTCTCTATTCCCTGAAATTCCTTTTCTTACTACCCAAAGTTCTTTGAAGGACTAATTTGTTCTTACTCTTTTCATACAAGAACTATGCCTTTCTCATGGGTTTCTTTAGGCCCTTGGTCTCATCAAATTTAATCTTTTCACCACAAAAATATGGTAGCCCACTAACACGCCTCATAATTTTAACTTTTTCATCCTTAATAAAGCTCACATACCTCAACAACTCAGTAAAATTTTGACCATACTCAGACATATTCGACCATACTCCTCCATATTCATGTTCCCTAATTGGAGCTCAAATAATTCTTGCATTTTTCTCTCATAGTAGTGCTCTAATAAATATTTCCTTTGGAAATATTCCCTAAATTTCTTCCATGTATTTTTTCTTTCATCCAAATGCTTCACCTCCCTGATTTATTCCCACCATCAATTGGCCTTTCCCTTCCATTGATAAATGGAAATTCTGGCTTCCAAATTTGAGGAGTAATTATACAACTACAAATATTTCCTCATCTCCAACAACCAAACCTCATTTTCTTCTCTTTTCTTATGCTCCCCATTGAATGTGGGAGGTTTAATTTTTCCAAGATCTCCCTATGATCTTTGTTTTGACTTTATTACTAGTGATACACTTGGACTAATGTCTAATTATGAGGTGGTATAAGCCATCTTACTTGACCTTCTTGCTAAGTGATAATGCTACTAGGGAACACTCCTAGAATTTGGTGAGATTCCAACAACTCTTTCCATGATTCCAACATCATACCCATGTGTTTTCCTAGACTCAATCCACTAGTCCAAATTTCTCTAAATTTTGTTCAGACTTCACAAGATTTGGTTTTTCATTTGTTGTTGCTCCTTTACTAGCCTCTCATTATTAGCCTTGAAGCTAAGTACCTCCATTTTGAGGTTTCTCATGGCCTCCTCTACACCTCTATCCTATCGCCTTTCAACTCCATGCCATTTGACTCAGTCTCATCGTTTCCCCTATTGAAATTCACAACCATAACCTATTATTCCTCACTATAAGTTCCCTGAGCATCTTTTGCTCTCCTCGTCCTCATTCTAAATTTCCTTGCTTACCTCATATAGGTTTCCTTGAATAATTTGGTTGAAATTCTCACCCAATATCAAATTTTTAGGTTTCCCAATGTATTTTCCTTAACAATAGCTTTCTATTGACTATGTATTTGTGCAATCTCATATCTAGGATAAAAGTTAAGCCCTTTGGAATTTTCAACCTTCTATTTTTTTCCTTTAAAACCTTGTAGCTTTCTCCTAGAATTCCTGTAGAATTTTACCCTCAAATAGAAATTATGGTTTGTTAGTTATCTTCTACTCATAAACAAATTTATTTTTGGCTACTCACTTGTCCAATTTTGACTTCTGGGCTGACAATTATGGCCTTGGGAAGTTTTTGTCTATTTTCCCCAATTTTTCAATTCCCTCACAACACACTATTTTAAATTTTATGGGAAATCACACGCTAAAATTTCAAATATGACTTGATGGTAGGATTTAATAGCCCCGTATATTTCCATCAACTACTTTTGTTCCCCAATCTGAGTCTTGGATGTTGAGTTGTGCCTCTTTAAGTTTCCAATTTACTCCATTTTGTCCTTCATATTGTTTCGGTCATAAATCCTTCATATTGAATCTATTTTATAAATGTAATATATCATTAGAAAGATTTATTCAAGATTTTCCTCCTTCGATCATAGCTCCTTGTACCATAGGTGCATTAGCTGTCAGAGGTTTCACAACTTAAAAACGTCGTTCAGGGCCTCAAAAATGCCCTTAAAGTAATTAACCTGAAAAACTAGTAGATTTTTTGATAAGTTGGCAAAGATTATGATGGTTTCATTCTCCTAAACTAATCAAATCTATAGGTAAATATATTTTATAATTGTATTCTAACATTCATATTTCACTTGTAACCACCCATTACTACATCCTCGCATACTAGTTTCGTTCTCTCTATTAGTGTCGGTATCTTCATCCCTCCATCAGTGATCAAATTCTCTTATTGCATTGCATATTAGGCGTCTCATCCGATTAGCTGCATTCCATTAGGATCATGGATCATCTGATGGTAGGGGCATATTATACATTTTCCCTCATGTTCTTTACCTGTTGGCCCATTTTCATTCATCTATATCATCTACAGATATTTTTTGTCTTTAAATCAACAAAAGTCATTTTTAGGGTTTTAGGTCTCATTAGGTATAGGGTTTTGTCAATAAAGTCTTGTAAACGCTCCATAAAGGTCAGCAGGTGCCTGAGGAGGTCAAATAAAGTTTCAATAACAATAATTTCCATAATCACATGAGGAAAAACAGAGTTTTTATGTTTTCATGTACAAATTTGATGTAATTTCATTTTTTCCATATGTGATAACTTTAGAGGTAGCCCTGGTCACCTTGCCAAGCCTCTGTAACTTCACCACCTACAAAAGAAACAAAAAGTCAAAGCATTCAATCCATTGAAGGAAAAAATAAAACAAACTACCCAAAAACAAGGTTTTAAAAGCAAGTCAAATTCAGACATTAGAACAGTGGGTTTTTGTAAGTGAAAAATCAAAACCATATGTATATAAAGTGTATTCACATCAATAAGGTTCATTTGTGTCCTCAAAAGAAAGAGAGAAAGTGTATTGGTCTTCCAAAAGCCAAGAGAGTGATTTTTGTGACAAAACAAGCGAAAACCTAGGTGCAGCACACTCATCCGGTGCGACGCTGTCGAGTCGTAAAAAGGGTCTTTTTCACCTCTAATTACCTCACATTAGTTTGACAATCCAGGAACGTTTTGTTATTTCAAAGAGTGTCTCAGTTTGAGGCTATCATCTGTCAGAGTAATGCTAGTAGTATAGTGCTCAAAATACAAGAGTAAATGGATGCTTAAAACAAGATCTACTTACAGTAAAGCACTTTAAAGCTAAAATCATGCATTCAAGAAGCTAAGCAATTTATCAGTCAAGGGTCCAGTAAAAGTAACTCATCCCTCTATAAACTGATGTAACTAAAGACAATCATGGAATAGATTGTCAATCTAGGGACTAGACAATAAATGTCAATGCCCACTACAGTTTCAGATCGTTCTGCACACCAAAGCAATGGTAACACAAATAATCAGGAAATGGAACAGCAACTAGAAAATGTAACAGCAACTAATTCTTATGAACAACAACACCTTAATATTTATAAATAAGTGCAGCAATCGTATCCTACAGAAATCAGGTAGCAATCTTTACTCTAAGGGTAAATCGAACAGTGCACGGAAATAGAATGGCAACTGATTAGCAATGAAATATAGAACAGTACTCAAAGCCAAAATGTAAGTGCACGATAAACCAAGATAAATAACACACACAACACACCTTAAGAAAAGAAGTAATCTGATTTCGATACCACCAATATCAATCTTAGTTATCAGGAATAATGATTGTAATTTGTAATGGAGCATCAATGTCAGTTGAACACCAATCATGATTAAATGTAAACCATAGATGAATACAACAATACCAACTTATGATTGTTGCAGCATGGTTGCTTTTCAATTGAATAGCGATAACATTCCATAAAGACTAGCAATATTATATTAATGATTAAAGGAACAACAATGCATTACAGAGCTAGAGTGAATAATACAACATTCCTGTCACAGAGAACGAAATTGCTCAGTCAAACATAAATCAAATAAAACAGAGCCATGATGTAAACTGACAAAGCATATCAGATTACCGAATAAAGCTGATAATGGAAACTACGCAAAAACGAAAGGTAATAGTACAGGAGCAAGTGTTCCACCAGAGCCGGGCCCTTAGCCTCCAAGGACACACCGCTTGAGATTATTCCAGGATCAAATATGAAACAACAACCAGGTTTATATTAACGCATTAAAACAGAATTACAGAGAATCACTTCTCAACGAGAGTCCATGATCAAAGTCTCAAATTCAGAGAAAAGTTACATAGAAAAATGACAGCATATCCGCCCCTGGGCTAGCAGTGCTGCCCCTTTTTATAATAGCTAAGTAGAGATATCAATGATGCAAAAATAGTTAAAGCAGCGATCCCTCAGGATCAAAGGATCTTGAGGGATTCCCCAAACTGTTAATTCCCAGTTATCCATTTGCTTTCTTGTGCCGAGTCGATATCTCCATTTCCTTTCCCTGGCTGATATGCTTTAATTTGGATTGCCTTGTTTGCATGTGGTTCCCTGCCAAAGGGACAACAGTTAACTTGGCCGTGTCTTTTTCTTTAGAACGAAAATCTTTTGTTTTTCCCTTTGTCTGCATAAGAAATGGAAATTATCAGTGTTTCCATGTTGCATATTAATCCTATAGGTTTTGTCATGATTTCTTATTATCTACCTAGTTCATGATGCAAATGGGTTGTGAGTTTTAATGAAAATATGCCAAAATAATCAACAAAAGCATACCTTTTTTAGTGACCCACACACCCCCCTGCTTACCCTTTTCATGCCCTCATGAAAATATTGTAGTTGACATGTAAGGTCGTGATAGAGTAGGCTAGAGATGGGATCTCATGTGGTGGTCTACAGCCATGATGCCTAACTAGGTTTTCAAAAAAATGGCTTGTCTGACCCTCAGGCATCTCATACAGGGCTTGGTATCCAAGTGCAGGGTGCCAAATAATCGAACTTCGGAACCTATATCCTAACCAAGATGGCCCTGCTCTCAAGATTAATTCACCATATAGGATCAAGCGATCGACGGCTAACTTAAAGTTTTCATAATTAAATGTTTCCCTGAGTTGGATATTCGGATTAGAGATCTGATATCGAAATTTAGCCACATCAATGGCAAGGTATTTAATAGTGAAAAATTATTCTATTCCCTGTCAATTGATTGCTGTATGAATGGGTTCTAATGCTTCAATCACGCCTGGAGTCCCCATGAGGTTCCTATGTTCCCTCCACAACTTCATTGGATTTCTAGGCTCAGCTCTTACCCATAAGTCTAATCCGTTTTCTTATCTTTGGAAGGCATTATAGGCTTTAAGCCATTTGATTTGATTAACTCAAAATGAAATAAATGCCTGCAATTGGATATCCCCAACAAAGGGCTGGGGTTCTACTCTGTCTCTTGGTCTAACACAAGGTTATGTAGATAGAATTCACACAATAATCTTTCAACCTTTACTCTGTAGTGCTTACAACAATTTATAAAATCATCAATGGTATTAATTTGTATAGGGGATCCTGATCTGATAGTTTTTATTTTCAATTGCAAATATTGTTCCATTAAAAACAAGGCATAAGTCTTAGCAGGGACTCTACATGATAGGATGTCAGTGTACAAAGAGCATAAAGTATCCATCTGCTTGATAACTATATCTAACCTACGAGTTACCTTTGCGACTTTTTCTTCTTCCTTTCGCCATCCTTCAAAGGCCTGGCTTTCGGATAAATTGACATTCCTTAGTTGTTCTTGTAATTCTCCATACCTTTCTCAAGGAACCATTTGTTCTGTGAGTTTTTTTGCTTCTTTCTGAGCTTGCATCAAACCCTCTCGTAGGGTTACTATCCTCGGATCACTATCCCACATGGTAGTGGTGAGAGGAAGGTTCACTTGAATCTTCTTATTGCATCGTCTCGTGTTTATGGTTCGCATTTCTTTAGAGGGTTGTGCGTATGTTTACACTTCTTTGTCATAGGCTGATATATCATCTATTTGTACTTCAACATGGGTAACAGTGGAATGCTGTTACTTTTGGTTTTGAACAGCGGACTTCTCCTCAACAAGGTTTTGAATGGCAGACTGCTCCTCAAAAGGATTGTGAACGGCAAACTGCTCCTCAACAGGGTTTGGAACAACATACTGCTCCTCAACGGGGTTTGGAACAGCAGACTACTCCTCAATGGGGTTTGGAATAGCAGACTGCTCCTCAACAAGGTTTGGAATAGCAGGGTGGACTTGAGTCCTCCGAACCTTTTTCTTGAGGGGTCTTGCCAGAGTGGTTGCATGTCTCACCCTCGAAGTCCTTTTTACCCTCTTCCTCATTTTCAAAACCATGATTTGTTGTCGAAGTCGAGCTATCACATTCAGTAATCTTTGTTGTTCTTTCTGTAATCTTTTAATTTCTTCTATTTCCTCAGAAGGAACAAACATCTATTTACTCGGGCCTAGACTGTTATCTCGGTCAATTCCCTGGTTTTCTCCTTGGGGTGCTCCTTCGTTGTTCTATTCAAGTTGCTTAGGAATAAAAACCCTAGCCGGTTCTATTATTTCCTGGTGACTTATTTTTCCACCCCTTCTTCTTCCCGAATTTCTTCTGATGTAGTCTGGCTAGGAACCGATTTTTACTCCTCTGTACCACTTTTCTCTCATGTCATACTTTCATCATGAACAGGCTGATTCTCTTTTTCTACTTCCTCGTCATGTAATTCTTTTGGTGCATTTTTGTCTTGAGCAGAATGTTCTTTTGGTTCTTCTTCAACATGGAGGTCTGGCGGGCTAAGAGGTTGGGCATATTCGCCCATATTGGCCAAAATTTTGGCCAATTCATTTTCTTGCAATGGATTTTCCAATGGGTTGTCTTCGGACTACTCTGTTTCTTCCTCCTCCTGCCCAGGTTGCTCGGTCTCTTCCTCCATTTCTCCTTCCTCATTTCCTTCCATCCCTTTCTCATTCTCTTATCCTTCCAATTGCAGGGGTTGCTCATCCTCTAAATCGTCTATCTCCACTGTTTGGCTAGTATCCCCTTTGGAATTTTCCAACCTCCCTCTAATCTGTGCCAATCTGACTGATTTCCTTCGTTTCAATGGTCTATCTGGCGTACTGGTAGCATGCTTATGTTTTGGGGATGGCATAGTAAATCCCCTGTCTATCATGGCAATTAACTCTCCCCAGTTGCTTTGTTGTTGAGCAAGGCTATGGCTAACTATCAACTATATCAACCCATGGTGACTTCCTATTGATTCTACATGTTGTGCCTTTCTCATGCTTCAGGCAACATCATGAAGTAATGGATTTAAAAATGCAGGTAAATTTAAAGAGCATTTCTATTTTAATATGGCTAACAATTTAAGGTGTCATGGTCTTACCACGTCTTTTATGCCTTCACAGGTGATGTAGCTCTTTGCCAATTCTTCCCACAACTCTCCTAATGCTACTGGTAGAACTTCCTTTCCTCTGACTGTCAGGTTCTGGTTTTCATCCTGGAAGATTTTTATGATCTTTTGCAATCTCTCCTTCTTTAACATCCACACAGGTCCAATGGCTGGCAGTTCGGTGACTGCTATGCGTCTCCCCCTTACTGTGGAGTGATATTCCTGTAAGTTCTACAAGAATTCTATTGCTATGGTCTCAATGGATTCCTGTAAATGATTGAGATAAATTAACCAATATGCTCTTGCAAGGATTTCCCGTGCAGCATCAGAGACTGTCAATACCTATGGTTCTCTCCGAATTGATCTTCCTCCCATGCTTTTGGTTTCACTGTAAAATCTCAGAGATGGCAATGGAACAAAGGGCTGTTCAAATTGTTAGAACATAGAGAAACTAACAAAACAACAGGACTCGCTCAAATCCTGAGTCACTTACTAATTGCTGTAGAGCATACTATGAAAATGGCTTAGGAACAACAAGCCATGCAAATGGAAAAGACAATATACCATTGAGCCTTGAGATTCCCAAGTAAACAATTTCCCGAATAGTAGTCTGACACGTATACCAGCGAATGATGAGGTTAACCTTTCCCCCCCGTAATGTGATAGGTCGTCCTCGGCCATCAAATGAGGGAGTGGTGTGCCAATCTAACCTGGTACAGAGTCATAAAGGAACAACGTATGCCAACATGCCATGTTTACAAAAGGAGCAAGATGCTGAAATCGAGGTGTATAGTCGGATCGCTTAACAAATAAGAGACTGTTGTGATATGATGCGAGGCTTGGAGGATAGGACAACTGATGTGCACACAGAGTCTAATGTGGTTATTATCAACTTTTCTGTCATGATTGGTTATAATAGATTTTCATGTGTTTAATTCAAGGAAATAATATACATAATCTTATGTGACATATTACAAAGGTATAAGAGACAGAAGGTTGTTGATGATTACTATTGGTTTATAAGGAATGTGACTTCAATACCATTAACAGAGCTCTGCAACCGACAGGTATCAATAACCTTGACAGAGTTGTTTGTTTCACCCATGGAACCATGATCCTTTGTGTATGCCTAGGAAGTGTTGTGCGGTGTAAAAATGGAGGTCATTATGCTGGCTTGGTAACCAGTTAAATCATAATGCCATTCACCAGGAAGGAATGAAAGGTGGGTAGGTCGGCTCATGATGAAAACTCCTGTTCCAAGGACTCTTTATATTTTTTTTTATGTGCCTCTTGAACCATATCCCTGGTGTGGTGGCCATAATTGGAATGCCATTTCACTTTCTTTCTTATGATCATAGTAGGCTGGCTCTTGATGAGACCCCCTATCCTGCATTTGACAACTCATATAAACAAGGCATATAAACATCATTTTTTTTTTTTTTCATAAAGTACTTTCCTATTTATACACAAAGGGTGGTTGAGCACTCCTTAAGAGTAGGAATGGTGGAAGAAGTCTTAACATCTCAATAGAAAAATATAGAACCTTTGTTCTTATTCCTTAATAATAATCAAAAAATATTATGAGAATTTAAAAGGAACTAACATGATAAAGATAACCAATCATATCATTATTAGTAGAATAATGACAACAGAAATTATGGATAATTGTGTCATTCCCTCTTTCCCCTTACCAATTCAGAGCAATTTCTTGTAAAAACTAGCGATTTTATATAATTTACTGATTTCAGTATGCTGTCGTTTTGTATCTATTGCATAAGTGTATAGCTATGTTCCAAAAGACTTGAAACAGCAGGAACAGTAGGCATATTTAAATTGGAACAGCGAGGAGAACAAGCATAAGTAAAAGGAATACGAGAATGTTGTCATTTCAAAAGGGAAGAGTAAAAGAATACAAGTGGTGTTCCTTTGAAAAAGGAAAAGTAGAAAATGCAAGTGTCGTTCCTTTGGAAAAGGAGCAGCAACAACCGAAAGTGTTGTTTCTTTGGAAAAGGAACAACAAAAAACACAAATGTCGTTCCTTTGGAAAAGGAACAACAAAAAACACAAATGTCGTTCCTTTGGAAAAGGAACAACAAAAAACACAAATGTCATTCCTTTGGAAAAGGAACAGAAAAAATCAAAAGTGTTGTTCCTTTGGAAAAGGAACAGCAGAAAACACAAATGTCATTCCTTTGGAAAAGGAACAACAAAAATCAAAAGTGTTGTTCCTTTAGAAGAGGAACAATAGAAAATGCAAACGTCATTCCTTTGGAAAAGGAACAACAAAAATCAAAAGTGATGCTCCTTTGAAAAAGGAATAGCAAAAAACACAAATGTCGTTCCTTTGGAAAAGGAGCAACAAAATGAAAGTGAGAAAGGAACTACTGAAACAAAGGGTGTTGTTCCTTTGAAAAAGGAAAAACAAAACAAAAATGTCATTCCTTTGGAAAAAGGAACAACAGAAACAACAAAAGTGCACACAAAGTGTTGTCCCTTCAGAAAAGGAACAACAAAAGTGACAGTGTTGTTTCCCTTTAAAAAAAGAACAGCAGAATGGTGAAGGTGTTGTAAGGTGCAAATACAAAGAAATATGTACAAAGAGTAGTTTATGCTAACAAAACAAAGGAATTATGTACAAAATGTAAGGATTGAATCACTTAATGAATCACAGGTGAGGAAGATTTCTCTTCCTCTCCCAAAATTTGCATGTCGGAATCTTTGCGTAGTTGTTGGTAGAAGGACTCTCGAGTAAGTGGTTTACGATATAGTCGACCTCGATGGCCATTTGCCTTGAAGGTATATCCAGATCTGTCAATGGTGGTTAGAGTAAGGGTGCCATTATCATGTACCTTTTGGATTTCATATGGCCCCAGCCAACAAGTCTGAAGTTTCCCAGGAAAATCCTAAAACCTAGAATCGTATAAAAGCGCCCAATCTCCTTCGTGGAAGACTTTATTTTTAATGAGAGCATCATGCCATTTAGCTCACTTCTGTTGGATTAATGTAGTGTTCTGGAGTGCAGAGAGCCTGATTTCATCTAGCTCATTGATCTGGTGTAATCTATTAATTTATGCCTCGTTTGGATCTAGGCCGACTTCTTGTGCTATTCATAGTGTTTGGATTTCAAATTCTATGGGAAAAATGGGTTCCTTTCCAAACACCAATTGGTATGGTGAATAGCTAGTAGTGCTTCTCCATGTTGTTCAGTAAGCCCACAAGGCTTCTGGTAGTTTGGCAGCGCAGTCGCATCTATGTGATGCAATGGTTTTTGTTAAGATTGCCTCTATTATTTTATTGCTGCTTTCTACTTGACCATTTGCCTGTGGGTGGTATGGAGAAGTGATTTTGTGTTGGATATGATAATTTTTTAGTGTTGCAGCAATCTTGTTACCAGCAAACTGTGGTCCACCATCTGTAATTATATCTCTTGGAAGCCCATAGCGCACAAATATATGGAATAGGAACTGTATTACAGAATCCTCTATAGCTCTCGGCAATGCCTCTGCTTCAACCCATTTGGTGACATATTCTGTTGCTACCAAAATATATGTTTTCTGGTTTGAGGATGGGTTAATTGGTCCAATGAAATTGAGGGCCCATCGATCGAATGGTTCAATAACTAGCTATGGATTCAAGGGAATTTCGTCGGACTGAACGGGGTATCCTGCTCTTTGGCAATTGTCACAGGCTTGAACGAACTTCCTTGCATCTTTAAAGATTGTTGGCCAATAATACCCTGTTTATAGGACCTTATGCCTAGTTTTACGATCGACGAAATGTCCGCCACATGGTCCATCATGACAGGCTTTTAAAATATCAAAACTTTCATCCTCGCGGACGCATCTCCTAATGTGCATATCTGCCCTTGTATGGAACAGGTAGCCCCCAATCCAAGAAAATCAAGCACTTCGTTGGACAATCTATTTTCATTCATTAGGGGTTAAATGTTTTGGTAATTTACCTACTACTAAGTAATTCACAACATCAGCATACCAAGGTGTTTTAACAGTGACAGCAAACAAATGCTCATTTGGAAATTGATCTTCAACTGCTGTTGTGTCCACTAGTTTTGGCATTCGCGAGAGAAAGTCAGCTACAGGATTTTCTTTTCCAAGTCGGTACTTGATTGTAATATCAAATTCCTGCAATAAAATCAGCCATCTAGTTATTTTACCATTTGTGATTGGTTTATTTGCTAAATATTTTATGGCAGAGTGATCTGTATACAAGATAACAGGATATCTAGTAATGTAATGCCTGAACTTATTGATAGCATGTATTACAGCTAGAAATTCCTTTTCAGTAACATTATAATTCAATTCAGCAGGGGATAAATTTTTGCTAACATAATAAATTGCGTATGGTTTTTTATCCTCTTCCTGCCCAAGGACTGCTCCAATAGTTGTATCCGAGGCATCTGATGAAATTTGAAATGGCAAGTCCCAATTTGGTCCTCGAAGGACTAGGGCTGTGGATACAAGCTTCTTCAGATCCTAAAAGGCACGTTCACATTTTTCTGTCCAAAGAAAGTCAACATTACCTGTCAGTGCATATAGAGGTGCAACAATATGCGAAAAATGTTCTATAAACCTTCTATAATAACCAGAAAATCCAAGAAAATTGCATACCTCTATTTGAGGGGTAAGAGTGGGAATTAGCAAAATTATTTGGATTTTGGCTAGGTCTACCTGTATGCCAGCTGATGAGATATAATGGCCTAGAATAAGTCCTTCATTCATCATCATATAGCATTTTTCATGGCTCAAACAAAGCTTGGTGGCAATGCAACGCTGTAGGACATTTTCTAGTGTGTCTAATGCTGGGTGAAAATCATCTCTGTATGGTGTAAAGTCATCCATTATACTTCGAGTCCTTCATTTATTAAGTCTAAAAAGTTGTTGAGGATAGCCCTTTGAAATGTGGCAGGAGCATTGCATAAGCCAAAAGGTAGAACTCTATAGGCAAATGTTCCCCAAGAACAAGTAAAAGTGGTTTTGTCTTGGTCTTCAGGGGCAATCTAAATCTGATTGTATCCGCTGAAGCCATCTAAGAAAGAAAAGAATTTCTTTCCTACCAAAGTGTCTAATACTTGATCGATGAATGGAAGGGGAAAGTGGTATTTTTGTGTTGCCTTATTTAGCTCACTATAATCTACACAAATCCTCCACTTTCCATTTTTCTTTAGTACCACCACAAGTGGAGAGACCCATTTACTATCGGAGATAGGGTAGATGAAGTTGACATCTAAAAGTTTGTGGAGTTCAACTTTTACAACATCTTTTAGATGAGGATTAAGTCTCCTTTGTGGTTGATGAACATGTCTCACATCTTTTTCTATGTAAATGTGGTGTGTACATAATTGGGGATCAATTCCTTTCATATCAGGGTAGTCCCATGCAAATGCTTCTTTAAATTTCCTCAATAGTTGGATGAGCTTCTTTTCTTGTTCGGAAGTGAGGTTGGCATTAATGTTTAAAGTCTTTCCCGGCTCAATTTCCACAATTTTTCTATTTGAAACAGAGGTAGTAGGTATTGTTTGATCATGAGTATATTTAAGAGGATCTTCTTCTAATTCATTATCAAATGATGCTTCTATCATGTGACATTATATGTGGGATTTGGGTTTATCTTGGCTAATAAAATTGTTAATGGAATCATCTTCTGTTTGGTCTTTGAAATCAAGGGCCTATTTTATAGTTAATGGAGATCTAATATTTTCGGTGAGGTATGATACATGATGCTTGTTAGTTTTTATTATTGTGACACTTAGCTACGCTGCAGGGTATAATGCTACATTCTTGATGTTCGCCCCTCTAGTTATGGTCATATTGCCTTGTTGGCAACCAATATAAGCATCGGCAGTTGCAAGCCAAGGTCTGCCTAAAATCAATGGATGTCCATAAAGTCAACTTTTGGGTTTATTATTAGAAAATCGGCCAGATACTCCCAGGAGTCAACGAATACCATGACATAATGTAGTGTGCCCTCTGGCCTAACCACGAATCGGTCAGCCAATTCTAATAAAGTAGAGGTCGGTTCTACTAATGTAATGCGAGTTTTTGGCAAGTGGTAGCTGTTAAGATATTGATTGCAACTCCTAGATCAACTAAGGCATTTGAGAAGGTTTGACCATAGATTTGGACAGTTACTATTGGATTTCCTGGGTCTTCGTATTTAACAGGTGTTTCTTTTCCTGTTAATAAGTTGGATAGAGTGCCAATTACTTGGACCCTTGGATTATTTGTTATTTTCCTCCTTGGTTTCTTTATACATAATTCTTTGATAGTCTTTGCATATATCGGGATGGCTTGAATGGCTTGGAGGAATGGAATTTTTATGTACAGGTTTTTTAATTCTCCCAGAATGTCAAAATTAGGAGATTGTATAGGTCGAGGTATAATTAATAGTTCTGGGAAGGGGGGAGAGGAGGCGGTTGCTTGATTATGGATTTGTTGTCTGGTCACATCCTCTTCTTGTGGGGGTTGTTCTATAGGTAACTGATTTTCACTTTGAGCTTTTTTATCTCCCTCTATTTCGATGATGCGCCCAGATCTCAATTGAAGGTCATTACACTCCCTTAGATCAGTTCCTATTTTTGGCATTTCAATTATTTGGATAGATTGGACCGGTCTATTATTCAGATTAGGATTTGGTTGGGTTGGGAGTTACGGTCTTAAGTTAGGCTGGGGGTTTTGTTGTAAGGTTGGCAGTGTAGGTTGAGGGAGTGGGATGGTTCCTACTGGCTAATTCATCAGTCTTTGCCAGTTTGATTGCCAGGTTGGACTCTGTGAAGTAGTAGGGGTCCATTGTGTTGGATATACATTATTTTGCCAATATGGTGGGGTGTAGGGAAAATTTGGCCAATTGGGTTGGCTTGGTTGATTCGGCCATGGAGATGATAAAGGGAATGACTGTTGTGACCAATTCGGGAATGGAGGTTGATTTTTCCACATTGTATTATATTGTTGAGCATGATATTATGGAAGCTAAAAAGAAGAAGCTAGATCTGATAACATACCTGATTGTCATGGCTGCCATTAACGATGTTGATTGAGTAGATACACTGATTCTGGCTCTTCTTTCGATTCCTTATATACTGCTTTCAATCCAGGAAGTGAGGGATAACTTTCCGTATAATGATCTTTCATGCAAATGGCACAAACTTGGACTGCATCTAATGGACACTCCTTATGGCTGTGTTTCTTCCTGCATTGGGGACATAAGATTGCCAAATTCTGTTCTGCCTCTGCTTGCTTTTGTTTGGCCTGCATAATTTCAAGTTGTGTTGTTAGTGTCCCCAATATATCAATTTTAAAATTTTCTAATAAATTTCCAATTTCTACACGAGTTACTCCTTCTACCAAAATTCTATTATCTCTTGCAAACCGATCATGTTCTGTTGATTTTAGTCTTGTGTTGCCTCTTGAACTCCTGATACATATATTAATAATGTTAGCAAAATTTTCCTAGTAAATATCTCCTTTTCCCATAATATTTAATGTTTCAATCCACTGCTCCTTCATTCCCCTAATTACCATTGTTTTTAATACATTATCAGGTAAGGGTAATGATGCATAAGGAGATCTTTGAAGATTATACTAGAAACGTTCAACATACTCTTCTAATGTTTCATTTGGTCTAGTTACCATCTGGAATATTTCATCTTTTAACTCTCTATACCTACAATAATCCTGATATTTTTTTAAAAAAGACTCCTTCATTTGATCCCAGTTATTTATAACACCACCACCCAATTCCATAAACCATCTTAAAGCAGCCACTTTTAATGTAGAGGGAAATAATTTTAGTTTCTAGGGATCGGTGGTGTAGTCATATCCTCTACACAACACGTCAAATTCAAACAGGAATGCATCCAGATCCTCTGATGTAAGATCGTGGAATGTAGGGATATGCTGAAGAGGAATTGCTTTCATAAGTGCATTAACTACAGTATCCACAATGGGGTATTGTAGTGTAGAGGTTTGGGTGTTTGGCTGGTTTTGGGCCATTTGGTCAAATATATGCCAATAACCTTCTGGGATATCTAGGAGGGTATTCCTAGGTTGTCGAGGGGAAATGACTTTAACATGAATGGCTTTGACATCACTTCCTTTATCTGGGATAATGAGAGTACCTAATGTCTGGGGAGATTTAGGTTCTTCAGCTTCGCTATAAATTATTTTTGCGGCACTTCCCTTATCCAGACTGCTTAATGGCTGAATTACCCCAAGAGGAGATCTTGGTTCTTCATTTTCTCCTGTCTCTCCTCTTCCTTCACAGAGGTTGTTAAGGTTCCCTTCTTGCAATGGTTCTAGGCTAGAATTTTCAATTTCTTGAAAATCTTGCTCTTCGGTTTGACTGTGCACCTCAGCAAAGGCTATAGATGGTGATCTTGTGGCCCGAAGGGAACTAGTAAGCTATCTAGAAGTAACTTTTCTAGGTCCTACTGAAGGATGAGATTCTACTTTCTTAAGGATTTCGTCTATAAAGGTCGATCAGCCAAGGGTCACCAGCCCCTTAGCTTTGTCAGGCTTGGGTAGAGGGTTGGGATTCTTTTCTGGCTTTTTCTGCTTAGTCATGCACACAAATCAACTGCTAAGTTCTACCCAAACAAAACAGTGACAAATTTGCAGGAAAGTGGGCAGGGGAGTAGGGCTATTACATACTCCACACACAGGTTCTTACCTTCCGTTTTTAAAACCCAATTCTTTCCTAGCAGGCTCTTACACTACTCTGAAAAGAGACAAATGGCTACACTCTTTCCTCGGCAACGATGCCAAAATGTCGAGTCGTAAAAAGTGTCTTTTTCACCTCTAATTACCTCACATTAGTTTGTCAATCTAGGAACGTTTTGTTATTTCAAAGAGTGTCTCAGTTTGAGGCTGTCATTTGTCAGAGTAATGCTAGTAGTATAGTGCTCAAAATACAAGAGTAAATGGATTCTTAAAACAAGATCTACTTATAGTAAAGCACTTTAAAGCTGAAATCATGCATTCAAGAAGCTAAGTAATTTATCAGTCCAGGTTCCAGTAAAAGTAACTCATCCATCTGTAAACTGATGTAACTAAAGACAATCATGGAACAGATCGTCAATCTGGGGACTAGACAACTAATGTCAATGCCCACTACAGTTTCAAATCGTTCTGCACACCAAAGCAATGGTAACGCAAATAATCAGGAAATGGAACAACAACTAGAAAATGTAACAACTAATTCTTATGAACAACAACACCTTACTCTTCAAAAATAAGCGCAGCAATCGTATCCTACAGAAATTAGGTAGTAATCTTTACTTTAAGGGTAAATCAGACAACACACGGACATAGAATGACAACTGATTAGCAATGAAATATAGAACAATACTCAAAGCCAAAATGTAAGTGCGCGATAAACCAAGATAAATAACACACACAACATGCCTTAAGAAAAGCAGTAATCTGATTTCGATACCACCAATATCAATCTTAGTTATCAAGAATAATGATTGTAATTCATAATGGAACAACAATGTCAGTTGAACAGCAACCGTGATTAAATGTAAACCATAGATGAATACAGCAATACCAACTTATGAATGTTACAACACGGTTTCTTTGCAATTGAACAATGATAACATTCCATAAAGACCAGCAATATTATATTAATGATTAAAGGAATAGCATTGCGTTACAGAGCTAGAGTGAACAATACAACATTCCTGTCACAGAGAACGAAATTTCTCATTCAAACATAAATCAAATATAACAGAGTCGTGATGTAAACTGACAAAGCATATCAGATTACCGAACAAAGCTAATAATGGAAACTACGCACAAACGAAAGGTAATAGTATAGGAGCAAAGTGTTCCACCAGGGCCGGGCCCTTAGCCTCTAGGGACATGCCGCTTGAGATTATTCCAGGATCAAAGATGAAACAGCAACCAGGTTTATATTAACGCATTAAAACAGAATTACAGCGGATCACTTCTCAACGAGAGTCAATGATCAAAGTCTCAAATTCAGAGAAAATTTACATAGAAAAATGACAGCATATCCCCCCCCGGGCTGGCAGTGCTACCCCTTTTTATAACAGCTAAGGTGGAGATATCAATGATGCAAAAATAGTTAAAGCACTGATCCCTCAGGATCAAAGGATCCTGAAGGATTCGCCAAACTATTAATTCCTAGTTATCCATTTGCTTTCTTGCACCGAGTCGATATCTCCATTCCTTTCCCTGGTTGATATGCTTTAATTTGGATCGCCTTGTTTGCATGTGGTTCCCCGCCAAAGGGGCAGCAGTTAACTTGGCCCTGTCTTTTTCTTTGGAACATCAATCTTTCATTTTTCCCTTATCATTTATCAGTGTTTCCGTGTTGCATATTAATCCTACAGATTTTGTCATGATTTCTTATTATCTACCTAGTTCATGATGAAAAGGGGCTATGAGTTTTAATGAAAAGATGCCAAAATAATCAACAAAACATACCTTCTTTAGTACTCCACAGGCACATTAGGAAAAATTCAGTAGTGTAATTTTATAACTGGCACGACGCATTGAGGCAACGTGGCGCACTTGTGAGGTGGTGCGACGCAGAGAACTGCAAGGCCGATTTTACTCACAGCCTCTTCCAAAATTACAAAATTGCTAAATCCTCAATTGCCCAAGTAAGTTAATATGCCCTCATCACCAATAAAGAAATTTATCTTGGTGTTTATCGTGATTTAATGGTAAAAAATTGAAATCCTACCTCCTTGCATTTATTGTTAAAAAAAATTGCATAGGGTTTACACTTTGCCTATTTTGCTGCTAAAACTACTCCTATCATTTTCATCCCCTCATTTCCTCACTCCCTCACTTCATTTTCTCCATCCATTTTCATTCTCATTTACCCACTCCCTAATCCCCATATCCCTAAAAGTACTAATCCTAAATCCCCAGTCCCACTATCCCAAACCCTAGTTAAAATATTCCCAAACCCTAATTGTTGTCCCAAAGCCTAAATATTATTCCCTAAACCCTTCTATTCCCCAAAAACCTGTTAGCAACATTCCCAAACCCCTCATACACATTCCCTCCATAGCCCCTCATACATTCATATCTTTGGCAGCAAACCTAAAGACACCATAAAATCTCTTCATACTCATCTAAGAAAACTCACACATTGGCAAACATGGAGTCAGATTCTTCCTATGACAGAGATGAGGAGACAACCAGTGATTCTTCTAGAGAAATGCATGCACCAAGGAGGCCTCACAAGGGTGGAGAACATAACCAGGAGGAGCCTACTTCACTTGCCGCGCTGCTCGCCTGTCCTCTTGTTGTTACATGCTTTCAACACCAATCTTGTTATCAGTTCTGTGAGATGGTAGAGAGAGTCAAATACCACCATGAGCTAGCCGATTGTTTGTGCTCTATCTTCATAATGGCCAAGTCACTTTGGCAGGTGTGACATTGACCTTGACATCTGAGACTATTTCTCAAGCAACTAGCATTCCAAATGCCGGTGAGCAATGGAATAAGAGGCAACTGATAGACAGAGAGCATTATGAGCCTTACATCAAGGTTAGTTTTCAGAGACATATCAATAGAGTTTTTCCTTTCAAGTATCTACAAGACACATATGCTCCCTTGATGAAACTCATAATTAAATATTTCAGGTATGAGGGCAGATTTTATCGCCTGTATGCTTACCACAGCAGATTGTTGATGCACTTCACTAGAGTGAGAATGATGAATCTACCCTATTTTATTTGTCGAAACATTGCGAAGATGACCACCTTAGTGCACAGGAAGCCTCCTCAGCAGCAATATAACAACATATATCATTTTGCACTAATCAAAATTGTGGTCCTGCATCAGCTTGGTTTACTGAACATCTCATGGGAGGATTTCATTTCACAGGAGGTCTTTACAGTCCTCAAGTACCCCAGTAGTTTTTCATGAGGCAAGAGGACCTTCACATTAGCAGGAGAATCATGAGATACAAACCACTAGTGTGCCAGTGTTTTTCAAATACCAAAAGGGCGCTAGAAAGTTGTTTGCAGTAGCAAAACGAGTACTATCTCCACCCGGGCTAGAAGGGGTATTGTTTCCTCCATTAGTAGAGCAAGTACAAGATAAGGGTAAGTAGCCATTACATGATGAGGGGCCTTCAAGAGGACAAGAGACAAATTTCATTCTTATTCAGGATGATGACACCGATTTGGGCTCCCAAAGCTCAAAGCTCGAGGAGATCATTCAGGAACAACAAGCTGACATTCATGATTTCTCTCTCAACATAGAAAGAGCCAAATGGATAATCAAATATCTAGAGCAAAGAAACAAATAGCTAGAGAATCAACAAACCATTATGGAGTTACAAAACATACGAGAAAACTGGCAAGCTGCCAAGAAGAGGAAAATCAAGCTGACACCACTTGAACAGGAAATTGATGCTGATCATGAATCTTGGCTTGAAAGGGAAAATATGCACTTGGAAAAGATGATAGAGAAGGCCAACAGAGAGAAAAAGATGTTGAGGCACATGGCCTACCACTACTTGGCAAGAAACAAGGTGTGCAAAGCAAGAATCAGGATTTTGAAGGCCAAGTTGAAGAGACCATCGAGGAAGCGAAAAGAGCAAGATAGACTCTAGATATTGGCTAAGGATTCCTTGGCCCAACACAACATTTAATGAAGGACACTCAACCCAAATTTCAAGAAATTCGGGACACGTTTTGCAAATTTTGAATTTTTGGCCTAAAAAATAGGTTTTTCTACCTGATGAGCCGCGCCACTTGGCGCACGCTTTTGCTAAAATCCTAATTTTGAGGAAAATTCAGCCTTTTTGGATTTTTCATAGAAAAATATGAATTCCCTCACATGGCCAACTAAGTTTGATAGGTTTTGAGCTTCCAAAAAGGTCAAAAACACCTTAAAAATGACCTTTCTGCCCCTTTTTGGACACATAGCAAGCATTGTTGGGGGAACTCAGTTTTGGAGGGGAAATTGGAGGCCAAATTCAGAAATTACACTTGTTCTAGAAAGACGAAAGACAAACCTTTCCAAAAAATCCACTTAGAGCAAATTTGGTGCACAATAAGGCCTCTAAAATCAACTGCAAAAAGATGCTACGCATAAGGAAATCAACACAGTGCATAGGATTAAATTTGCTCATTTTTTCCAAAAAACTCTATTTTTCGCTTAGTTTCCTCACAGTTTGACTTTTCTCATTCTAATAGTCAAAATCATGATGTAATTTAATGTTAATTGATGGATTTTCATGTAATTATTCTAAATTTTCACTCATAGAGGTAGATTCATCCATGAAAAGGTAATTTGCAATTGAATGAATCAATTCCCTAGTTTTTAGAGGCAAGTTGTTCCACTGCCTACTTTTTAGTTCTCAGTTTAGACTTTGTTGGAACAACTCCTAAAATTATGAGCTTGACCCCTAAAGGCTATGATGAGTTTTTTATTGCCTATATCTACTAGTTTTTCAGTCATTGGCAAAGGTTTGACTTTTGGGAAAGCTTGGGGCTTTATTGTACACGCATTTCAGTAGTTTGGCAAAGGAATAAACCAGGATTTGCAGCACTTTACGGGATTTTTGTGGCAACTCGATTTGGTATTGTGTTTCCCTCTGTAATTGCAAGTTTACATGTGTTTTATGTATGTCATTATCTCTTTCTGTTCATATTAACTAAATGAAACAAGGATAAAGGTAGAATTCATTGATTTGCAGTGCTCTACCTAGGGTTTCGTTTAGTTATTTATGTTTTCAGCTATTTGAAGAGGATCCCTAAGACTTTCATGCCCTCTTCAACTCCTCACCAGTCTAAAATCTCTCCATATCACTCAATTTGAAATACCAAACCATTTTCCTACCTCGCTCCATAGAGATCTCTACAAAACTGGGCCTCATTCCTTGGACCCAAATCTGCCTTTCATATTTGAGCCAACAAAATGTCATCAAATTCAATCAAACTCTTCTGAACACATACCTAGTCTAAGATCAATATTCACATCAGTCATATCAAGCCTCATTTGTTATATTTTACTGAGATTAACTAGGAGAGAGCCCTCTCCCGACCTAGTAGGGCTAGCTACCAGGTTAAGCGTGGTTTGATGTTACCCTAGATCCTGCCTTTCTTAGCCTGAGGTAGATTTAGGCACTAACATAGTGGTGACTCTGCTGGGGAAGAGATTGTTTGTTTGTTAGTGTTCTTCATTTTGTAAATTACATATGGATCCTGAAGTTATGTTAGGTATCCTTCGAACTGCACATTGCTTTACGAGTGCATAAGTAGATAAAAGCTACTTCAGTCAATCTCTAGTCTAGTCTTATAAATGGAACATCTGACTTGCAAATTGCCCCAGTACATCAGCTAATTCTAGACTTTTGGATGATTAGTTTAGAATTTGATAGGCTAAACAAGTTGATAATGTCCATTTGATTTTTGGGGAATAAGTCAACACACTGGCTTCCAGAAGATACACTAGAGCAAATCTTGATCCCTATCCACCTCCTGTGTATGAAAATCCCAATCTTATTCCGATAATTCTTCGCCAAGAAAATTATGTGATTCCTATGTTTAGATCTCATTCATGCCTTATTGTTTTTTAATATCTTGAAGATCTTGAGTTTGATGAACATTTTGATCTATTGTTGTTTGAGACTAAATCTGAAAGTGTTGTTGGTTCTACTATCCTAAATCCAGAGTTTGTCAAAGATCTTGAAACTAAAAAGGCCGATAAATCAATTGATGATTATATCTTGAAACTTCAAACTTCCATTGTGGCTACAAACATTCCTGAATTCTTAGAGTCTGCATCAGCAACTCTTGGGTCATTTGCTATTGCATCTAGTTCAGAAATTCCTGTTGAACCTCCTTTCATTCCCACCATTCCTGTGCAGCCTTCCATCTCTGATCAGAAATCTGCAGTGTTGTCACCTCCATCCACTCCTTCTACCCCTCAAACATAAAAAAATTCTTCACCTCCATCAACACCTCATACACCTCATACATCAGCTACTCCAACCCCTCCTACATCCCCAAGACCAGTTGTAAATCCACCTCGAGCAATGGCTACTAGATATGCACCTCTCGTTCTACCCCAAAATTTGGATGCCATGCCCGCCGATTATCAAAGAAAAATTCCATTGTTTGATGGCATCCCTCAAAGTATCACAACTCAACAACATGTGGATAGGATGGTAGATTTTTTTGACCTTCATGAGATTGATGCTGAAAATGTGACTATAAGACTATTTATGCGAACTTTTGGAGGTGAAGTGAGGAAGTGGTTCAGAGCTTTTCTAGCTGCAAGCATCACTACATTGGCTAAGAGAAGACTCATTTCTTTACACTTTATGATTTGCCAATTTTTATCACCGAAGATGAGGAGTATTCAGAAAGCCCAGCTGTACAAAGGGATGAAGATTTCATATTGGAAAATGAAACATTTCTTGAAGAAGAGTCTGATGAATATCAGAGGGGATACATGAATGCTTTGACAGCCTAGCAGCGACAATATTCACTCAAGAGTAGAGATGTACCCATAAATCCACTTCACAAGAGGAAGGAAGTGACACAGCCAAAGAATGATCCTCCCATTGTGCAGAAAAAGGGAAAAGAGACAATTGATCCTACCACCAGCAAAACAACATCAGCAAATGAAAGATCAAAACAATCAAGTGTATCAAAGGAGAAAACTGAAAAGAAGGATGTTTCAGCCAAAGAGGTGGAGAAAATTTCAGTTTTTAACTTAGAAAATGAAATTGCTAAGTTAAAAGTATTTATACCTTTGATTGAGTTGATGAAGAATAGCAGCTTTAAAGATCAGGTGTCTAAGATTTTGAATTTAGATCCATTATCTGATATGGTAAACGTGGAGGATGACCAACCTGAGTTGATCTTTGGTCCAACATTGGAAGGTCAGTCCCAGGATAGTGATGTAGCTCCTTTTTACATCAGCCTTAGGGTGCATGACTATGTATTACACAATGCTATGTTGATTCCAGAGCCTCTCATAATCTCATGCCTAATGCAATCATGGAGAAATTGGGTTTGGATATCACTAGAAAGTATCATGACCTTTAGTCCTTCGATTCTAGTAGATTAAGATGCATTGGTCTTATTAAAGATTTGGTGGTCAATTTGGATCATATTCCAGCGAAAAATGTTTTGATGGATGTGGTTGTGGCAGATATTCCTCCTAGATTTGGCATGGTTCTTTCCAGATCTTAGGGAGAAAAAATTAAAGGGACATTGCATCTTGATTTCTCCTATGTTACTATTCTCATGTTCGGTCAGATGAGGAAATTATACCAGGAGCAAAAGATGAAGTACATGATCACTAGCAAGGAGTAACTAGTAAATCATCCAATAAACTATGTACATACTAATTTAGAATCATTTGTTTTATATTATGATAGTTTTAATGATGTAAATAGCCTATTAGTTAAAGTAGAAGACATTCCAGAGATCACTGAAAATTTCAGAGAGGTATTAAAGCAAGAAAGACAAAGACTTGATAGTACCGTTGAGCAATCAGCCTTCTGACAACAGCAAAATATTGATGGATAGAAAGGAAAAGTAAAAGAGGAAACAGAATTTCAGCATTTGGAAGAGGACAAAGCTGGTTTGTGGAGCATGGATTTTGATGGTGCAGTAGGAAGGGAAGGTGCTGGAATTGGCATTTGGATATGAAGCCCTATTTTCTCACCAAATGAAGTGCCAAGTAATGCAAGGGTTTGTTCGTATAAATTGGCTTTTGACTGTTCAAATAATGAGGCTTTAATTGTTGGTTTGAAAATTCTTAGAAAGTTAAATGCTAAAAGAATTTTAGTATATGGCGACTCCAATTTAGTTATCAAGCAAGTGAAAGGGGAATACCAAGCTAAGCATCCTCGAATGCGGGCCTACTGTAATGCGGTATTAGATATCTTGAGATTGTTTGCAGATTACACTTTGACATGTGTTCCTTGTGTTCAAAATGTTATTGTAGATTCACTTGCAACAGCAGCAAGTAATTTGAAAATTTCGATGAATTCAAACAATAAGTTTGAAATTCATGTGAAACATCGCCCGGTTGTCCCTGATAATCAAAGGTATTGGCAAGTGTTTCAAGATGATAAAGAGATCGAAGAATTTCTACACAATGAAGGTAAATTCAAAGACACTTCTATCGATGGGGAGCATGATGATGGTGAAGCAAATATAGAAGTCAATCAGATGGAAGTTTTGCAACTAAAGGACAATGTCATTCCTAAAGGTCTAATACCTTTAGAGGAGCTGTTTGAGCAAGATGATGTAGCCTGAAAACCGAGCTTGCTGCCAACCGAGAAAGGAGTTGAGGATGTGAACATTGGATCAATAGAAAATCCTAGAATGGTGAAGCTATCAAAGGCATTGCCTCCATAGGTAAGAGCAAAGTATATCAGTTTATTATCTTCATTTACTGAAGTATTTGCATGGGACTATTCAGATTTGAAGGCATATGATACAAGCATAATTCAGCATATAATTTTGGTCAAGCCAAATCAAAAGCCTTTTCATCAGAAGCTAAGAAGAATAAATCCAAAGCTACTGCCCTCAATAGACAAGGAATTGAATCGATTGTACAAAGCTGGTATAATCGTCCCCATAATATTTTCATATTCAATTTCTAATTTGGTGCCCGTGTGCAAGAAAAAAGGTGAGATTCGATTAAGTATTGATTTCAGAAATCTGAATAAAGTATCTTTGAAAGATAACTATCCATTGCCCAAGATGGATCACATACTTCAAAGAGTAGTTGGAGCTTCCCACATGTCGCTACTTGATGGGTATTCTGGTTACAACCAAATTCTGGTCCATGAAGATGACAAGGATAAAACAGCGTTCACCACTCTGTGGGGAATTTTTCATTATGCCAAGATGCCTTCCGGATTGAAGAATGCTAGTGTGACCTTTCAGCATGCAATGGATATTGCATTTGATAATGAAAAGGATGTCTTTTTAGTTGTTTATCTTGATGATTTGATAGTTTTTTCTAATTCAGATGAAGAGCACCTTTATCATTTGAAGATTGTATTTCAGCGGTGTAGAAAGTATGGCATATCTCTTAATATAAAGAAGAGTATGTTTGCCTTGGATGAAGGCAAGCTTCTCGATCATATTGTATCAAAGGAGGGCATCCACATTGATCTAGCTCGAGTGGAAACCATTCAGACGATTGATTTCCACGAAGTAAAAAGGAGATCCAATCATTCAATGGTAAGATGAATTTCTTACGTTGCTTTGTGCCCAATCTTGCAGAACATTTAAGGGAAATCACAAACATGCTAAAGAAAGATAGTGTAGTGAAGTGGACCAAGGAAGCAATTAAGTCCTTCAATTTGGTAAAGTTGGCCCTTTCTTCAGCTCTGCTTTTGATCAACCTAGACTATACTCAAGATTTCATTTTGTTTTCATTTGCTTCGGATCATACTATGGCAGCAGTCTTAATGCAGAAAAGAGACCAGATCAAGAAACAATTGCATTTTTCAGCAGAACCATAAGGGATGAAGCTTTAAAGTATAATATTATTGAAAAGAAAGCTCTTGCTTTGGTAAAGGCATTGAAATATTTTCGATTCTATATTCTGCATTCTCACATCCTTGCTTATGTCCCTAATGATGATGTTAAAGATGTCTTAGTGCAAACAGATCCAAAAGGGAGACGAGGCAAATGGATTGTTGCTTTGTTGGAATATGACGTGCAAATCAAAACCAACAAAGCTCATCAAAGGACAAGGGTTGGCCAAGCTAATGGTTGAGTCAACTTTACATGCCTTGGACATTAATCTCATTGCTACCATGTTCGAAGAAGATGAAGAAAGTTCGTCTGCTTAGGTATCAAATTTTTTTCTTCTTTCTCCTTGGTATTTGGACATTGTTTATGTGCTCCAAAATCTATCACCACCACCTGGAATGGCTAAGAACAAAAGTAGGACCCTGAAATTAAAGGCTGCCAAGTTTTGTATCATGAATAGTGCACTCTATTGGAAAGATCCTAGTGGTGTCTTGCTCAATTGTTTGGTTGAAGAAGAGGCAAAATAGGTTATGGAAGACTTTCACAAGGGAGATTGTGGAGGTCATCTATTTTGGAAGACAATAGCCAATAAAATTTTTAGAGTGGGATATTATTGGTCAACTCTTTGCTGATGTGTACAAAACTGTTACAAGCTGCCACAAATGTCAGATTTTCCAAGGTAGGAGAAAATTGCAGCCTTTACTGCTCAAGCCGATTGAAGTAAGTGCTCCATTTTAGCAGTGGGATTTGGACTTCATTAGCGAGATCCATCCTACTTCTTCAGCGCATCATAAGTGGATCCTCATAGCAACAAACTATTTTACCAAATGGATTGAGGCAATTCCCACTAGACAAGCCACTGATTCGGTAATCATTTCATTTCGAAAACAATATTTTGTCTCGTTTTGGCTGTCCAAACAAGCTGATCACTGATAATGCAGTAGCTTTTAAATATAAAAGAATGATTGACTTTTGTAATAAATATCAAATTACCTTGGGGCACTCAACTGCATATTACCCACAAAGTAATGGATTGGCGGAATCCTCAAATAAATCCTTAGTCAATATTATCAAAAAGCTGTTGGAAACAAACAAGAAGAGTTGGCACAAAAAGCTTGTTAATGCACTTTGGGCAACAAAGTAAGTCAAAAGAAATCTATAGGCATGTCTCCTTTCGAGCTCGTGTATGGTGTTGACACGGTATTCCCGACCTCTTTTTTGGTCAATTAGAGTGTCCTAAATTGTTGTATTAATTGTCAATCCGAGAGTCGTAAACTGTTGAAGTGTGGCGCACTATATGTGCAAGATAACCTATTTCTTATTTTTTTGTCGTTTTTGAGTTTTTGTTTTGTTTTGGGTTTATTTCTGTTAATTGCCTAATGTGAGAAGGAAATTCTAAAAGACAAGTATGATATAAATGTTCAAGGCAATGATGTCTTTTAAAATGATTTTCAAAACTTCAAACTTACAAAAAAAAAAAAAAAAAGTTTTTAAAAACATGCAATGATGAAACTAATTCCTGAAAGAGAGTGAAAATGTGCCACTATTCTATTTTAAACAACAGTGAGCTAATGACCATGAAACCTAGTATCCTTGCTGCCATGAAAATATAAGAAAAATTGAACTCAAAGAAATCCAAGAATTGCAAGCAAAGTAAACTAAAATCACATTACATCAACTCATATTCTGACCCCTCACCATTCGACTCTCTCTAGCTTTAGGAGGTAATCATAAACAACTTGAGAAATCTGATATCTAATTTGCAGAAAATAAAACTAATATCAAACTACACACTCATACTTCAATCCCTCACCATTGGACTAGCTCTGGCTTTAGGAGGCAACTGAGAATGACATGAGCAATTCAATAACTAACTTGCAAAAAAATAAACTAATATCAAACTACGCATTCATACTTCAATCCCTCACCATTCGACTCGCTCTGGCTTTAGGAGGTAACTGAAAATGACATGAGAAATTCAATAACTAACTTGCAGAAAAAATAAACTAATATCAAACTATGCATTCCTACTTCAATCCCTCACCATTCGACTCGCTCTGGCTTTAGGAGGTAACTGAAAATGACATGAGTAATTTAATATCTATCTTGCAGAAGAGTAAATGAGAAAAACTAAAATAAATAACACAGTGTTGGAACTAAAAACTAAAGGGAATGAATCAACAGAAGAACAAGAATAATTCCATGTCATTAGTCATTAGAAAACTATGTGCAAATTCCCGGGCTGCCTATTGTAATCTTAAACAAAAGCACTGATCAGTTAACAGCATATAAAATGTGAAAAGCTATGGACAGCTATCAAACGTTAATACCATAAGAAATGTGATATATATATACAAGTGAATGATTATGGTATAAGGAACATAAAGAAATAAAGCATGAAACTTTACAGTAATAAACAAGACCTCGGCCTGTGCAGGGGCCCTCTGCACAATCCTCGGACAATCAACGATCAACCATGAATTGAGCTCAGAAACAAAGTCTTCTCATGTATTAAGATGCAGCCGTAACACAAAGATAAAGTTACGGCATAGTGGGCTCGTTAACAGTCAGAATTACATTACCAAAAAGCTAACTAATATGCGTATGAGAATGCATTATTTATAACAGAGGATGACATAATTGTTTCCTACATTCTGTGCTGATAAAAAACACGTAAACAACCACGTCCCGAGATTTAGCATTATGGATGCTGTGAGGATTCAATCTTTGGAGGGTGGCTGTTGGATCCGGTTCATGGAGCAGTCCACAAGTGTTAAATTGTCCCCTGAGATATAGGAACAACCATGCAAAGCTTCACATGGTGAAAAATAGAGTTTTATCACCGTAGGACTCTTAAGTTGACCACCACTTTGCCCACCGTTGACTATGGCCTCTTCTGATGAATTCGACTGAGCTAATAGGACTCAGTCCATGTCCACGTCATTTGCAACTTACCCATGTGGCTCGATTCACCTAAAGATACCTACAATATAGACTTTGACAAAACAGCTGCGGAAAGTTGGGCTGGCTGCGGAAAGTGACAAGATTCCACAGCTTATAAACAAAAATATAGTTCAAATAGCAACACAAACACATAGTCAAGAAACCACTTTAATTGCCCTTTTTTTAACTAATATGCAATGATACTATGACTTAGGAGGTTCAAATGAATGGGAAGAAGCTAGAAAAAGGTGTAGGAAAAATGCAAGTTTGGGACTCAACATACCCCCACTATGAAGGTGTTGCATGTCCTCATGCAACCAAAATTTGGACTATCTCCCCTTCAAATCATATGTTCTAAAGCTTCTGCCAGTACATCTAGCCCTCTTCCTCTCTTTCTTGGTGCTGCTAACATCCTGGGCTTCTTCATCAAGCATCTGAATTTAAGATTAACTAGTGCTCTACTTATCTTCTTGCATTTCTTCTTCAATTTTTTGTTCTTTGTATGCAATAGTCCCAGGTGTAGCATAGTGTTGTCATGGATGATCTTGTCCAGTCTGCTCTACTCATTGAGTGCTTCATTTTCATTTTTAATATGTCGATTTAAAACCTCCAACTCAAAGATTTCTTGTTTCAATGATTGGACTAGGGCTTCTTGTGCTATGTGAGGCTGAGTGGATGAAGTGCTGGGACCCGTGGCTGTTCTTTCTAAGGATTCTATGTAATCATACACCTGTTGCTGCCTTGGATCTATTTCAGGCGTCGTTTTCCTGGGGCTATCCCCAAAATGTTGTGGAGGAGAATTGACTTCAAATTCTGGCTGAAAAGGACTCATGCCATCATCTTGAGAACTAGTTTCAACATTTCATTGAGAATGAGGTGGACTACTACCAACTGGAGTTTGTTCAAGTGTTCCTTATCTCAAATAAAAAAAATGGGGTCCTTTCTTTTGTGATTTTCTCCATTTTCCCTTAAGCCTGCTGCTTCTTCTTACATATTGCAGACTACTATCTTTTTCCTTTCGTTTTCCTTTCCCTTTCTTTTTGGCCATAGCTGACTATTCTTGAAGGTGAACTAATCTCTCAGACAATACTTGATGGTCTTCTTCTGAGGAAGGGGTTTGATGCACAGCCTCAATGCTTCTTTTTTCTTTTGGTTTTGTTGGCTTTTTACCCTCGTTCTCTTCCTTCCTCCTTTTAGACAGTCTTTCTTCTCTACTAGTTCTCTCAACTGTGTTAGTAGGAGTCTTTTCCTTCCCCTTTTTAGACAGTCTTTCTTCTCTACTAGTTTTCTCAACTGTTTTAGTAGGAGGACTTTGAGTTTTATCATCTGCTCTCTTTCTTCTACTACTTTTTGATGTATTGCCTCAGGGGTTTCTTGGGGTTCTTCAAAGAAATTTCTAATTAAAAATTTCTCCCAAGTATCTCTTTTCTCCTTTAATTGTTTTTCTATCAGGATTTTCACGAGACCATGGTCATACAAATGTGGTTCTACGTCCCCCAGATGCTTTTGGACAATTACAGACATCTTTTTCAAACTGTTTAGTAAAAAGTATGGAAAATTAAGGATCTGGTTGTCTAGGAAATTCATTAACAGACGTGCATGATACATGTAAATTGCTCCAAAAAATCCCTCACAGGTGATAAATTTTTGAATAACTAACAATAAGCTAGCCCACTCTTCTTTTAAAACATGAACAGGAATTCCCTTTTCGAAAACGGTAACATCCATACCTGGGTCATGTAAGATTACTCTCCAAGCTTCATCACCAATGCTGTGGTTCTTAAACCAGCGTTCACCTCCCTGGGGAAGTTCTGTGGCAGCTGCTATTAACGCTTCAGTTACTGAGAATTTTAGGTCTCCAATTTCCACCTCTAGTATATCAAAAGACCTTGCAAAGGCCTTTGTAACCTCCCTATGGTAGCCTTTGAATTTCTGGATAAAACGTAACCACCTGGCCTTCTTCAATATATCTTTCACTTGCGAATATCCTTCAATAAATTTGGGCCCCTCTGGTTCTGCCCTCAACAGTCGTCCCATCCTTCCTTTTGTTCTTTAAAACTCATCTGAATTAGCAAAGATGGTCAGGATTTATGAAGGAGACCAACAACTGTAAGCGGATATCAGAGAATAGGTACACAGAATGAAGTGGAATAGAGAACAAAATGGGGTGAAGGCTTATGTGAGCACGGTGGAAATGAAGCCGTGAGGTCAATAGAACAGTAGGGGGAGAAAGTGCATCCAGAAATTTTTAAAATTGGGTGGCTGTAGAATGGATGCAAGCACGTTTATAAAACGACTGCGGATTTTTTGTGGCTGAAAGAAGCTGTAGTCAAATCAACAACGATTCATAATCACAAATGGAGTGTGAGAATATTTCCAAACTTGAGTTAAATCCAGGAATTAATCATAAGACCATTGGAAAATAAATGCATGGCTTATGGAGGAATGGCATGGAATGAAATGGTTATAGAGACGATTTCGTTTAATCATTGCATATAGTTGAGCTCGTGATTTAATAACTATGCAAAAATGTGTTAGAATTTCGATTCCCTGGCAACGGCGCCAAAATGTTTGGTCAATTTAGACTGTCCTAAATTGTTGTATTAATTGTCAATCTGGGAGTTGTAAACTGTTGAAGTGCGGCGCACTATATGTGCAAGATAACCTATTTCTTATTTTTTTGTCGTTTTTGAGTTTTTGTATTGTTTTGGGTTTATTTCTGTTAATTGCCTAATGTGAGATGGAAATTCTAAAAGACAAGTATGATATAAATGTTCAAGGCAATGATGTCTTTTAAAATGATTTTCAAAACTTCGAACTTTAAAAAAAAAAAAAATTGAAAACATGCAATGATGAAACTAATTCCTGAAAGAGAGTGAAAATGTGCCATTATTCTATTTAAACAACAGTGAGCTAGTGACCATGAAACCCAGTATCCTCGCTGCCATGAAAATATAAGAAAAACTGAACTCAAAGAAATCCAATAATTGCAAGCAAAGTAAACTAAAATCACATTACATCAACTCATATTCTGACCCCTCACCATTTGACTCGCTCTGGCTTTAGGAGGTAATCATAAAAAACTTGAGCAATCTGATATCTAATTTGCATAAAATAAAACTAATATCAAACTACATACTCATACTTCAATCCTTCACCATTCGACTCGCTCTGGCTTTAGGAGGTAACTGAGAATGACATGAGCAATTCAATAACTAACTTGCAGAAAAATAAACTAATATCAAACTACGCATTCATACTTCAATCCCTCTCCATTCAACTCGCTCTGGCTTTAGGAGGTAACTGAAAATGACATGAGCAATTCAATAACTAACTTGCAGAAAAATAAACTAATATCAAACTACGCATTCATACTTCAATCCCTCACCATTCGACTCACTCTGGCTTTAGGAGGTAACTGAAAATGACATGAGTAATTTAATATCTATCTTGCAAAAGAGTAAATGAGAAAAACTGAAATAAATAACACAATGCTGGAACTAAAAACTAAAGGAAATGAATCAGCAGAAGGACAAGAATAATTCCATGTCATTAGTCATTAGTAAACTATGTGCAAATGCCCGGGCTGCCTATTTTAATTTGAAACAAAAGCACTGATCAATTAACAACATAGAAAACGTGAAAAGCTATGGACAACTATCAAACGTTAATACCATAAGAAATGTGATATATATACAAGTGAATGATTATGGCATAAGGAACATAAAGAAATAAAGCATGAAACTTTACAGTAATAAACAAGACCTCAGCCTGTGCAGGGCCCCTCTGCAGAATCCTCATACAATCAACGATCAACCATGAATTGAGCTCAGAAATAAAGTCTTCTCATGTATTAAAATGCAGTCATAACACAAAGATAAAGTTACGGCACAGTGGGTTCGTTAACAGTCAAAATTACATTACCAAAAAGCTAACTAATATGCGTATGTGAACGCATTATTTATAACAGAGGATGACATAACTGTTTCCTACATTCTGTGGTGATAAAAGACACGTAAACAACCACATCCCGAGATTTAGCATTATGGTTGTCGTGAGGATTCAATCCTTGGAGGGTGGCTATTGGATCCAGTTCATGGAGCAATCCACAGC
This sequence comes from Pinus taeda, assembly GCA_000404065.3. Lineage (NCBI taxonomy): Eukaryota > Viridiplantae > Streptophyta > Pinopsida > Pinales > Pinaceae > Pinus > Pinus taeda. The sequence goes on along the minus strand of APFE030911764.1, from coordinate 124,202 downwards.
TGTTAAATTGTCCCCTAAGATCTAGGAACAACCACGCAAAGCTTCACGTGGTGAAAACAGAGTTTTATCACCGTAGGACTCTTAAGTTGACCACTGCTTTGCCCACCGTTGACTATGGCCTCTTCTGATGAATTCGACTGAGCCAATAGGACTCGGTCCATGTCCACATCGTTTTCAACTTGCCCATGTGGATCGATTCACCTGAAGACACCTGCAATATAAAATTTGACAAAATAACTGCAGAAAGTTGGGCTAGTTGCGGAAAGCGACAAGATTCCGCAGCTTATAAACAAAAATCTAGTTCAAATAGCAACATAAACACATAGTCAAGAAACCACTTTAAATGCCCTTTTTTTTAACTAATATGCAATGATACCAATGACTTAGGAGGTTCAGATGAATGGGAAGAAGCTAGAAAAAGGTGTAGGAAAAATGCAAGTTTGGGACTCAACACCTCTCTCGCAGTCCCGGTGGTTAAACTCCTACAAGAAGCTGGCAGCGAGGATGATCATTTATAGCGAAGAATAAATCAAATGATTCATTTGCAACAAACTAGAGAGGAGGTTCTTTAGAACACTTTCAGGCTACAAGAGAGAATCAAGAAGATATATGATTGAAAGGCAAAGGTGGACAAGTTTTAAATAAAAGACATAGTGCTAAAATGGGACGCGAGAAATGAAGATAAAGGTAAGCATGGCAAGTTTGAGAATATTTGGAAAGGACCTTTCAAAATTGCTGCATATCAGGGCCAAAATGCTTTCCTACTAAAGGAAATGAATAGAGAAGATTGTCCAGGTGGGCTGGTCAACGGTCGGCTGCTCAAACGGTACTATTTCTGAAATGTTTCTGTTTTCATATGTATCATTGTACATACCAGTTTATTTTATTTCATTGCAAGTGTGTACTGTCATCATTCACTCAGTTTGGGGCCCAAAGTGAAGGCTATAAAACTGAGGTTTGATTTCAATGTTGGTTTGGATTGTTTGAGTTAGGTCTTTCAGTCAATTTCAGTCTTGAAATTGAGTCAGACTTCAGTCCTGAAATTGAGTCAAGATATTGGATTTTGTTTGTCTAAGTTATTGACTCCATAGCCCAATGGACGAAGGCGCTACCTGCTTTCCTAGAGATCTGTAGTTCTTGGCACCTCCAAGGAGCTACCATCCCCGTTGGAGCTAATGTTAGTGTCGGTATCTTCATCCCTCCATCAGTGATCAAATTCTCTTGTTGCATTGCATATCAAGCGTCTCATCTGATCAGCTACATTCCATTAGGATCATGGATCATCTAATGGTAAGGGCATATTATACATTTTCCCTCATGTTATTTACCTGCTGGCCCATTTTCATTCATCCAGATCATCTGTGGTCATTTTTTGTCTTTAAATCTGCAAAAGTCATTTTTAGGGTTTTAGGTCTCATTAGGTCTAGGGTTTCATCAATAAAGTCTTGTAAATGCTCCATAAAGGTCAGCAGGCACATGAGGAGGTCAAATAATGTTTCAACAACAATAATTTCCATAATCACATGCTCAATGATTGATTTTTTTTCAAAAACTTGTTTTTGAGGAAAAACAGAGTTTTTATGTTTTCATGTACAAATTTGATGTAATTTCATTTTTTCCATATGTAATAACTTCAGAGGCAGCCCTGGTCACTTTTCCAAGCCTCTGCAACTTTACCACCTACAAAAGAAACAAAAATTCAAAGCATTTAGTCCATCGAAGGCAAAAATAAAGCAAACTACACAAAAACAGGGTTTTAAAAGTAAGTCAAAATTAGACATTAGAACAATGGGTTTTTGTAAGTGAAAAATCAAAACCATATGTATATAAAGTGTATTCACATCAATAAGGTTCATTTGTGTCCTCAAGAGAAAGAGAGCAAGTGTATTGGTATTCCAAAAGACAAGAGAGTGATTTTTGTGCCAAAACAAGGGAAAACCTAGGCATGGTGCACTCATCTGGTGCAGCGCATTGGGCAACGTTCAACAGTGTAATTTTATAACTAGCGCGGCGCATTGAGGCAGCGCGACACACCTGTGAGGTGGCACGACGCACAAGACTACAAGGCCGATTTTACTCACATCCTCTTCCAAACTTACAAAATTGCTAAATCCTCAATTGCCCAAGTAAGTTAATACACCCTCATTGCCAATAGATGAATTTATCTTAGTGTTTACGGTGATTTAATGGTAAAATTTGAAACCCCGCCTCCTTGCATTTCTTGCTAAAAACAATTGCATAGGGTTTACACTTTGCCTATTTTTCTTCTAAAACTACTCCTATCATTTTCATCCCCTAATTTCCTCACTCCCTCACTTCATTTTCTCCCTCCCTTTTCATTCTCATTTACCCACTCCCTAATCCCCATATCCCTAAAACTACTAATCATAATTCCCTAGTCCCACTATCCCAAACCCTAGTCAAAATATTTCCAAAGCCTAATTGTTATCCAAAAGCCTAAATATTATTCCCTAAACCCTTCTATTCCCCAAAAACCTATTAGCAACATTCCCAAACCCCTCATACACATTCCCTCCACAGTCCCTCATACATTCATATCTTTGGCAGCAAAAACCTAAAGACACCATAAAATCTCTTCATACTCATCTAAGAAAACTCAAACATTGGCAAACATGGAGTCAGATTCTTCCTATGACAGAGATGAGGAGATAGTTAGTGATTCTTCTAAAGGAATGCATGCACCAAGGAGGCCTCACAAGGGTGGAAAACATAACCGAGAGGAGCCTACTTCACTTGCCGAGCTGCTCGCCTGTCCTCTTGCTGTTACATGCTTTCAACACCAATCTTGTTATCAGTTCTGTGAGATGGTAGAGAGAGTCAAGTACCACCATGAGTTGGCCATATTGTTTGTGCTCCATCTTCATAATGGCCAAGTCAATTTGGCAGGTGTGACATTCACCTTGACACCTGAGACTATTTCTCAAGCAACTGGCATTCCAAATATCGGTGAGCAGTGGAATAAGAGGCAGTTGATAGACAGAGAGCATTATGAGCCTTACATCAAGGCTAGTTTTTAGAGACATATCAGTAGAGTTTTTCCTTTCAAGTATCTATAGAACACATATGATCCCTTGATGAAACTCATAATTAAATATTTCAGTTGTGAGGGCAGATTTTCTCGCCTGTATTCCTACCACATCATATTTTTGATGCACTTCACTAGGGTGAGAATGATGAATCTCCCCTATTTTATTTGCCGGAACATTGAGAAGATGACCACCTTAGTGCATAGGAAGCCTCCTCAATAGCAGTATAACAACATATATCATTTTGCGCTAATCAAAATTGTGGTCTTTCATTAGCTTGGTTTACTGAACAGGTACCCCCAGTAGTTTTTCATGAGGCAGGAGGACCTTCACATCAGCAGGATATTCATGAGACACAAACCACTACTGTGCCAATGTTTTTCACATACCAAAAGGATACTAGAAGGTTGTTTGCAGCAGCAAAACGAGTACTATCTCCACCCGGGGTGGAAGGGGTCTTGTTTCCTCCATTAGCAGAGTAGGTACAGGACAAGGGTAAGCAGCCATTACATGATGAGGGGCCTTCAGGAGGACAAGAGATAGATTTCATTCTTATTCAAGACAATGACACTGATTTGGGCTCCTAAAGCTCAAAGCTCAAGGAGATCATTTAGGAACAAAAAGTTGACATTCATGATTTGTCTCTCAACCTAGAAAGAGCCAAATGGATAATCAAATATCTAGAACAAATAAATAAACAACTACAGGATCAGCAAACCATTATGGAGTTACAAAACATACATGAAAACCGGCAAGCTGCCAAGAGGAGGAAAATCAAGCTGACACCACTTGAACAAGAAATTGATGTTGATCATGAATCTTGGCTTGAGAGGGAAAATATGTGCTTGGAAAATATGCTAGGGTAGGCCAACAGAGAGAAAAATATGTTGAGGCACATGGCCTACCACTACTTGGCGAGAAACAAGGTGTGCAAAGCAAGAATCGGGATTTTGAAGGCCAAGTTGAAGAAAGCGTCAAGGAAGCGAAAAGAGCAAGATAGACTCCAGATATTGGTTGAGGCTTTCTTGGCCCAAAACATCACTTAATGAAGGACACTCAACCCAAATTTCAAGAAATTTGGGGCACTTTTTGCAAATTTTGAATTTTTGGCCTAAAAAACAGGTTTTTCTGCCTGATGCGCTGCGCCACTTGGCGCGTGCTTTTGCTAGAGACCTCCTTTTGAGGAAAACTCAGCATTTTTGGATTGGTCATTGAAAAATATGAATGCCCTCACATGGCCAAGAAATTCTAACAGGTTTTGGGCTTGCAAAAAGGTCAAAAACACCTCAAAAATGACCTTTCTGCCCCTTTTTGGACACACAGGAAGCAGTGTTGGAAGAACTCAGTTTTGGAGGGGAAAATGGAGGTCAAATTTAGAGATTCCACTTCTTCTGGAAAGTAGACAGATAGATCTTTTGAACACATCCACTTGGAGTAAATTTGGTGCACGGGAAGGCCTCTAAAATCAGCTTCAAAAGGCGCTATGCATAGGGAAATCGGCGCGGTGCATGGGATGAAATTTGCTCATTTTGGCCAAAAAACTCTATCTTTTGCCTAGTTTCCTCACAGTTTGACTTTTCTCTTTCTAATAGTCAAACTCATGATTTAATTTAATGTGAATTGATGGATTTGGATGTAATTATGCTAATTTTTCACTCATAGAGGTAGATTCATCCATGAAAAGGTAGTTTACAACTGAATGAATCAGTTCCCTAGTTTTTAGAGGCAAGTTGTTCCACTACCTACTTTTTAGTTCTCAGTTTAGACTTTGTTGGAAAAGCTCCTAAACTTATGAGCTCGACCCCTAAAGGCTAGTATGAGTTGATTATTACCTATATCTACTAGTTTTTCAATCCTTGGCAAAGGTTGGACTTTTGGGAAAGCTTGGAGCTTTATTGTATACTCATTTTAGTAGTTTGGCAAAGGAATAGACTAGGGTTTGCAACACTTTATGGGATTCTTGTGGCAACTTGATTTGGTATTGTGTTTCTATCTGCAATCACAAGTTTGCATGTTTTTTATGTATGCCATTATCTCTTTCTGTTCATCTTAACTAAATGAAACAAGGATAAAGGTAGAATTCATTGATTTGCAGTGTTCTACCTAGGGTTTTGTTTATTTATTTATGTTTTCAGCTGTTTGAAGAGGATCCCTAAGACTTTCATGCCCTCTTCAACTTCTCACTAGTCTAAAAGCTCTCCATCTCACTCAATTTTAAGTACCAAACCATTTGCCTACCTCGGCCCATAGAGATCTCTGCAAAACTCAGCCTCATTCCCTGGACCCAAATCTGCCTTTCACATTTGAGCCAACAAAACGTCATCAAATTCATTCAAACTCTTCTGGACACATACCTAGCCTAAGATCAATATTCACATCAGTCATCTCAAGCCTCATTTGCTATATTTTACTGAGATTGACCAAGAGAGACCCCTCTCCCGACCTGGTAGGGCTAGCTACCAAGTTAAGCGTGGTTTAATGTTACCCTAGATCCTTCCTTTCTCAGCCTAAGGTAGATTTAGGCACTAACATAGTGGCGACTCTGCTAGGGAAGAGATTGTTTGTTTGTTAATGTTCTTCGTTTTATAAACTACAGATAGAACCTGAAGTTATGTCAGATAGCCTTCGAACTGCATATTGCTTTGCGAGTGCATAAGTAGATAAAAGTTGCTCCAGTCAATCTCTGGTCTAGTCTTATAAATGGAACATCTGACTTACAAATTGCCCTAGTACATTGGATAATTCTAGACTTTTGGATGATGAGTTTAGAATTTTATAGGCTGAAAAAGTTGATAATGTCCATTTGATTTTTGGGGAATAAGTCAACGCACTGGCTTCCAGAGGATACACCAGAGAAAATCCTAATCCTGATCCACCTCCTGTGTATGAAAATCCCAATCTTATTCCGATAATTCTTCGCCAAGAAAATTATGTGATTCCTATGTTTAGATCTCATTCATGCCTTATTTTTTTTTAATATCTTGAAGATCTTGAGTTTGATGAACATTTTGATCTGTCGTTCTTTCAAACTAAATTTGAAAGTGTTGTTGGTTCTACTGTCCTAAATCCAGAGTTTGTCAAAGCTCTTGAAACTGAAAAGGCCAATAAATTAATTGACAATTATATCTTGAAACTTCAAACTTCCATTGTGGCTACAAACATTCCTGAATTCTTAGAGTCTGCATCAGCAACTCTTGGGTCATCCGCTATTACATCTAGTTTAGAAATTCCTACTGAACCTCCTTTCATTCCCAACATTCTCGTGCAGCCTTCCATCTCTGATCAGAAATATATAGTGTTGTCACCACCATCCACTCCTTCTACCCCTCAAACATAAAAAATTTATTCACCTCCATCCACACCTCATACACCTCATACATCAGCTACTCCAACCCCTCCTACATCCCCAGGACCAGTCGTAAATCCACCTCGAGCAATGGTTTCTAGATATGCACCTCTTGTTCTGCCCCAAAATTTGGATGCCATGCCCGCCGATTATCAAAGAAAAATTACATTGTTTTATGGCACCCCTCAAAGTATCACAGCTCAGCAGCATGTGGATAGGATGGCAGATTTCTTTGACCTTCATGAGATTGATGCTGAAAATGTGACTATGAGACTGTTTATGCAAACTTTTGGAGGTGAAGTGAGGAAGTGGTTCAGAGCTTTGCTGGTTGCAAGTATCACTACATTGGCTAATCTTCAGAGACAATTCTTGGATCGCTGGGAAGTAAAGAAAAACCCTCTTCAGATCCTTTCTGAATATGAGAACATTAAGAGGATTGTTGGTGAGACTATTCAAGATTATTCTATTAGATTCAATTCTATTTACAATGCAATTCCTGCTGATATAAAGCCACCTATGCGGTTGGCTTTGATTAAGTTTATTTATGATTTTAATCCTGATATGGCCTATCAATTAAGAGAAAGAGATCCGACCACTTTGGAAGATATGCAGAAAATTGCAGTCAACGTTGAAGCAAATCGACTTGCCAAGAGAGCTAGAACAAAGGCTGAAAAGAAGGTAACCATAAAGGAAGAGGTTTCTACTTCAGATCAAGTGCTCCGTAATATTGAAAAGATGTTTGACAGATTAGCAATTGATAAACCTAAGCACATGTCAGAAATCCAAACTTCCATGATCAGCAGCAACCACAATTCAGAATCAAGCAACGAGAGCAATGAGCACAAGACCAAGCAGCACAGCAGCAGCTGAAGACACCCTTACAACAGAATTTTGTACATGATCCAGAATCAGATGATGAGGAGAACATAATTGGAGAGGAGAATCATTTCTTTACACCTGATGATAAGCTAGTTTTTATCATCGAAGCTGAGGAGTATTCAGAAAGCCCATCTATACAAAGGGATGAAGATTTCATCTTGGCAAATGAAACAGTTCTTGAAGAAGAGTCTGATGAATATCAGAGGGGATACATGAATGCTTTGACTGCCCAACAGCGACAATATTCACTCAGGAGTAGAGACGTACCCATAAATCCACTTCACAAGAGGAAGGAAGTGACACTACCAAAGAATGATCCTCCCATTGTGCAGAAAAAGGGAAAAGAGACAGCTGATCCTACCACCAGCAAAACACCATCAACAAATGAAGGATCAAATCAGCCAAGCATATCAAAGGAGAAAATTGAAAAGAATGATGTTTCAGCCAAAGAGGTAGAGAAAATTTCAGTTTTTAACTTAGAAAATGAAATTGCCAAGTTAAAAGTATCTATACCTTTGACTGAGTTGATGAAGAATAGCAGCTATAAAGGTAAGGTGTCTAAGATTTTGAATTTATATCCATTATCTGATATGGTAAACGTGGAGGATGACCAACCTGAGTTGATCTTTGGTCCAGCATTGGAAGGTATGTCCCAGGATAGTGATGTAGCTCCTTTTTACATCAGCATTAGGGTGCATGACTATGTATTACACAACGCTATGTTTGATTCGAGAGCCTCTTATAATCTCATGCCTAAGGCAATCATGGAGAAATTGGGTTTGGATATCACCAGAAAGTATCATGACCTTTACTCCTTCGATTCTGGTAGAGTAAGATGCATTGGTCTTATTAAAGATTTGGTGGTCAATTTGTATCAAATTCCAGTGAAAAATGTTTTGATGGATTTGGTTGTGGCAGATATTGCTCCTAGATTTGGCATGCTTCTTTCCAGATCTTGGGGAGAAAAACTTAAAGGAACATTGTAGCTTGATTTCTTGGGGAGCCTCATCCCCTGGACCCAAATCTGCCTTTCACATTTGAGCCAACAAAACGCCATCAAATTCAATCAAACTCTTCTGAACACATACCTAGCCTAAGATCAGTATTCACATCAGTCATCTCAAGTCTCATTTACTATATTTTACTAATATTAACCAGGAGAGAGCCCTCTCCCAACCTGGTAGGGCTAGCTACCAGGTTAAGTGTGGTTTGATGTTACCCTAGATCTTGCCTTTCTCAGCCTGAGGTAGATTTAGGCACTAACACTTTCCATTTGATGGTAACTCCTTGTAACTTGCCAGTTCTCTTAATTCACATTGGTTGTGAACTAACCTACCATGATTTTCTCTTAACACCTAGCACCCATGCATTATTATTCTTTCCATGTCGGTCCCTAGCTAGGCCTTCCACAATTCACATGGACTTTCCATATATATATAATAATATTTTTCTCTCTTGGAACTCTACTTCTAACTAAAATTTCCCTATGAGTAGACAACAACTACTTTTGTGACATTTGATGAACATATTTATTGTAACCTAACGAAAGTCAATCGATGGTTCCACCTTCCTACAACTATGATCTTGATGATGAATTTCACTGTGATTGACGAAAAAATATATAGTTCTAATAAAACATTTCCCTCTCTCCCTAAATTCTTTATTCAAGTGATTTTAGCAAATTGTTGCTAAAATTTCACCATTTATTTCCAATTTCCAAACCTATAACACAACACAATCCCTATATAGGTTCTATCTCTACAAATTTCACCTTAAATTATGAAATTTAACCATTCCCCATCCTTAGGAATTATATCAAACAGTTGGTGATCAACTTGTAAGTCTTTCATGTAAGTATTTTTTGGCCCATGGAAGCTCAATGCTACAACCTAGCTCTGATAACACCTTGTAGTGTCCTCAACCTCTTGCTAGGCGATGTCACATAATGGCCACATCCAACAATCACAAAATTTTAGCAGAAATACATTGTTTCAATACAAAACTACCTTGTCTCGACCCATTATTGACTTCCTGTAGTAGCTCTAGCCCATGGATGGCTAATTTAAGCTTCCCAATTGGGGCATCACACCTAGTGGCCTCAGTGACAACCATTAATTATCAAGTTCCTTTAAACTTGTTAATATCAACACCGCCACAACTTGTAACTATGCCTGATACAAACCCTCGAGTTGTATTTTTTGGGTAATTAAATGCATAATTAATGTCATGTGCAACAATTAAAATAATAGTTGTTCACATAGTTAATTTGGGTTAAACACACAAGAATAAAAATAATATACAACAATTAAATCAAATATACCTAACCTAGAAATAGGGTTTACGAGCAATCACACATAATAATTAAACAACACATGAACACTTATCTAGAAAGGAAATTGGTTGTAGGTCTTCCACATTCCACCCAACCATAGACTTTGTGGTTCATAATATCTCAACTATTGGTCACCCCGGAGTTGGGGCTTCAAATCCAAGGGAAACTATTCATTCACGAAGTAACACATCACATATCGTGGCTAAGTTACCAACCTCAGTAGCCTCAGTATCCACCTATAGGCTCACCCTCCCACGACCTACAACCAAGTGGAGTATCCCTTCTCTACACTTAGTTATTCCTCGGTGATGCCTTACAACTAGCCAATAATGGTCTCAGCCTTCGATTCTAGGAGCTCTACTACTCTCAGGGGCTTCCATGCACCCTTCTAGGCCAAAACAAAATAGGACCCAATCAGTTATAGAGCCTAAGCATAGGACACACTAACTAACTCCAAACCAAGTTCCACTAGAACTCCATGGCCACCAAATCCTTCAACAAAGCCACCAAATCTCTCACCAAGATGCATCCTCTATGACATGATTAATTTAATAACCATGCCTCCACCAATTATAGAGTCCAAGCCGACTCACTAACTAATCCATAACCATAACTCCATAATGGAATAATCCACTAAATAAATGTCTTTATACATAAAACACTCACTTTACATATGCATGGATTTATCCTACCATGTGGCACCCTCCAAAGCCATTTTGACCTTAGTTCCTTTTCAATAAAAACCATCACATTAGAATGGTTTCCCTCTTTTATTGAGTTCCCTCCATACTTTTTTTGTGGAGTTTGTTTGGAACCAACCATTATTTTATTAATATATGTACATTGTGTACATCATAATTACATTTTTGAGCTCTCTAGCCTCACATCCATTAATGCATATAAACTTGAGCACACTAGTCCCAAAATATATAAACATATATACATGGACACACAGGTCCAAACAATATATCTCAACTCACTAATCTATTAATCACATGTATTTGACTCACCAACCTAAATATCATAAGTACATATATTTACATCACCGAGGTCAGGAAGCGGTATTACATTCATCAATAATTTTTTAGCAGATGGTAAAATTTAACCTCCACAAAGTATTCTAGAATATTCAGTAATATACACAAATCAAAGGTTGAAATTTATCTTGAAAGTAGCTATGCCATCTTTTTCCTTTTAGATAACTTGATTAGTTAAAAAAATAATCTCATATAAACATGTGTCATTTGAAGTGAGACAAGGTTTTTTTGGGCATGTGGTATTGATAAGAAATGGTATTTTCCATGGTATTGTAACAAATCATATTATAGATCAACAATATTCATGCTAAAGTGGGGGTAAGTGTTTTGATAATTATTGTGGATTGGTACCGATCAATGTTTACCAACTGTTTAATTTATATTATTGTGTTGATTTATCATTGACTTTATATATATATATATATGGGGAAAAATTACAAAAAAAAAATAATAATAACATTGACCATAAATCAAATATTTTGAAGCCCACTTTCAATAAAATAACTATGACCATAGACATGTTATTTATTGCAAAGCTAGTTATGTCATTTTTACTTTTCAATTTAATTAAAAAATATCATGTCCATAGGTATCAATATCTTATGTTTTCTTATTACATGTTTTTTAAATGTATAAATGTTTAACTCATATATTAATTTTTTTAATTATTAATAATAATAATTTTAAAATAAAGTACTTTTGTTGGCTAACCCATGGGAGCATTCAAACCCATAGAATTTTGGTAAGGAGTGTCTTAACAATACATCTATTCAACAATAATTAAAAGCCTTATGGACCATAATTAAAAAATAAAATTGCAATTTAGTTAATTTTATGATTTTTTAAATCAGAAAGTAAGTTCCTTAGATGCCTATTGAATTTATATGCTATGCTAATTTTATATCAGCATCATATATATAAATGAAAAACAAATAATTAAAAAGAAATAAAATTCAATTACTTTTCAATAAAAGGTATATATTTAATTCATTCAATTCTTATATAACGAAGAAGATATGTAACCTTTAAAAAAAATTATAATAAAAAAAAATCAATGTGGATCATAAATAAATTTTTAATAGTTACTAATATGAAAATATTTCAATATCATATAAATAATATAGAAATATGGAGAAAGCTACTTCTTAGTATGAAGAAAACAATATATGTAAAACTATATTAATAACAAAAAGAAAATTAGCGTGAACAACATATGTTATACATAAAATATTTTAATGTCCATAGTAAATAAATTATTTCAATGTTAGATGTGTATATGTTGAAAATAATATATATAGTAAGCAACTCTACTCATCAATTAATAATTCCAAAAAGAATATTATAGAGAGACATACAAAGCCAATATCAATGACTAATCACCTAGGGAATGGGAATAGTTGGAATGTATGAGACAAAGAATAGTAGCGGTGACAAGAGAAATCTGAAGAGATAATAACAAAAGAATCACCCAACTTGGGGACGGTCCTCAGAGCACCCTTAGAGCGCCTTTCTCTCCTTTCTTTTTCAAAACCTTAATCCAACCTATTGAAGGTGAGTCAGCCAAAGTTATTTGTAGATTATCATTGAGGTATGAAGGAGAGTACTTATTCAAGTAATATGTCGATACATGCACTCGCTTCAAAGCACCACAAAGAAACATATTTACTCACCAGCTGCATATTTACTGAGGGAATTGGGTTCACTGTTGAATCCTCATGTGTCTGATCAGAAGCGTAAGTGTAAGCCTAATACACATAATCATATCATCAATTATTTATATATTATATAAATCAAATGGAAAAAAAAAAGATATGGTTTAAACATTTCACATAGCCTAATTATTTTATGTTTTGGTCCTTTTCTAGGTATATTTGTCATCAGTATTGTTTGAAATCTAGTAAATACTTGTTGGAATTACAAATTTAAGCTATATAATCTACATAATATGAGTGCCCAAGGGGATTTCGAAGGCATCGAATCCATAGAAATGTGATTTAAATAATGAAAAATTACCATTTTACAAAGAATTATATGGTCAAAATATTTTATTGGTGTTCCTCAAAATAAAGGACATGTGTAATTCCTTTCATGCTTGGCATAAGTTTATATATATATAATATATATATATTAGAGAGGAGAGAGGACGAGAGAGAGGAGAGAGAGAGAGAGAGATTTTAACCATCGATCTATGAAGCGAGAGACACTAAATTTGAGTTTTGAGCCTTACAATATTTTATTCCTCCAACAACTCTTATGCATGTAATACATAACTTAAAGCTTATACGGTTTCTTTCTAGCTTTATTTAAAAATCAATAAAATAATGATGTTAGAATATTGATACATATCATTCCAAGTAGTGCTTTTACACTGAACAATTAGTCACCCAAAAGAAAAGAATGAAAAGGTTAAATTCTTACTATTATTGAAGAAATACATCTTCAAGAATTTATTTTCTATAATAATGGGAGCCTAGCTTAAGTAAATAAAACTTAAAAATTTCTTTCACTTGCGTGGACCATTCTATATATTACAACTAAAACGTACTAACTATCAAAAATAAAATACTACAATATCACAATTTACTTATTTGTTACATAGTTGTAATTTAAGAAAAATAAAATAAACTAAATATTATTTCAACAACAAAAACATATCATAACAACCTATAATTAAATATAAACTAATTTGGATCTATTTTAACTTATATATATCAAATGTAGAGTGGGATTAGGTACAAAAATTTTCTTATTCTTTTTAATGCTTACTTGAGCCAAAGAGGCGCATTGTATATAAGGGCCATGAGGTAGAGTTGATACATTTCTTTTTAAAATCAAAATTATTAAAATTAAATATTTATTCAACAAAAACAAAAATAAATATATAAGAATTCAATGAATTCAAATATAATATTACAAAAACATTATTAATGTAAAATTCTAGGAGGTAAATGGGGCCAATAGGAAAAAAGTAGCAATGCGTGTGTTCGTGATCGATATGAGAGTTATATTCGGAAAAGGTCTGATCAGCGCCAACTCTTTTGTGAATACAATGTCTTCTAAAAATTAAATTAATTAATATAAAGTCAATAAAAACAAAAATAAATATATAAGAATTTGAATGAATTCAAATATAATTAATCTTACAACAACAATCTTTTGAATTGTTAAAATTCTTAGGAGGTAGAATGGGGTCGATAGGACAAACAAGCCATCAATGGTGGTGTGTTGGTGATCAATATGACCAAGTTGTATATTTTAAAAGGTGTTGATGAGGCTTCAATTCTAAAAATTTAACAATTTGTTCTCTCCCATAAATTTAAATTCGTATTTTAAATTTGAAATGTGATCTCTCCACAGTGAATTTAACAAAAAAGTTTTTTTAATAGGTTCAATTCATTTATACATTTAAAAATTAAATTCGAAATAACAAAAAAATCACAATATAATTAAAAATGGTTTAAGTAAATTTTAAGAATAGTTATACAACCCTTTTTCTGAAACTCATAAAGCCATATTAACTGGCCAAAAGTTAAAAATAAGTTGTTTTGGAATAAATTTTATATTTTTTAGATGGAGTGGGGTTTTACTTTAATGGATCTTCTCATGAAGAAATCGAAACTCAATGGTAGTAGTGTGAGATAAAAAGGGTCTCAAAATAAATTAAGTAAGGTGTTAGTAAACTACCAAATACATGTCTCATGGAATTCCAATTTGACTTACTATTTTGTAAGTTGGGCAGTTTAGAAAATATTAAGCTATATTAAGGTGTTAGTGAACATTTTAATTTCTATTCCACATAAATACAGTGAATATATTCTATAAAAATTGACTGAAAGTGGTATTTAAATAATTAAGGTAATTGCACACTCATAATTTCAATTTAGAGTATTGTACAATTTTAGTAAATATCTTTCCGATCTTTGACATAAATTTGAAAATCTTACAGTTTTATACATGACCTAATTGATTTTGATTATGCATTTTAATTTAAATAATGGCAATTACAACAAAAACACAATGAACAATTCAATTTTTATCCAACTAAAATATAGTGAATATATTCTACAAAAATTGAATGAAAGAGATAGTTAAATAATTAAGTTAATTTTACAGTTATAATTTCAATTTCCAATATTGTATAGTTTTAGTAAAATGTCATAAATTTGACATAAATTTGAAAATTTTATAGTTCTATACATAACCAACCCAATAATCCACGAAACAAATTAATCTTTTGCAAATATAATATAGCAAAATTCACAAGATGAAATCCTTTAAGAATGAATGGATCTTGATTTTAGAAATTATTTTGATCGGATATAAAATTAAAATTAAAATGTCATTGAACTACATCATTTCAGTCTATAGTTTCATTTTAATTAAAATTTTGATATGATTTCTCATTATCACTTTCTTTTAACCTTGACCCAAAATTTAATCAAGACAAAACATTAAAACACATTACATACAACAATATATTCAAAATATTTATGAGAGGAAAATACATATCTATAAACATTCAAAACAAATCATCTCTCAACAAACCTTCAACAAAATGCTATTTAAGATCAATGATATATATATATAGTGGAGATGTGATGAAATAAAAATATAGATTAATTTATTTTACAAAAATAACTCCATAAGAAATCCTAATATGAAAATAATTTGCATAATAAATCCCTACACTAATCATCTATAACAATGCAATCAATAAACATGTATGGTTTTCTTTCTCAAAACTTGTTTGTAACAATTTCCAATTCTTCAAATCTATTATAATTGTTTGGAGAAATGGATAATTTAGGGAATTTGTAAATATGGACATTTATTAAAAATAATCAAATACATCATTTATTGACTTTGCCAAACATACTATAGATTAAAAAAATCATCAAAATACTCTTCAAGATATTTTTAGTAATACCTCGATGGACATTATTAAGAATCAAGTAGTTGTCAAAAGTTGTGATACCTGGAATTAAATGAAATAGACACGTAGAATTAATCCTCCTAAAAACTACAAATTAATTATTGGCAAGTTGGGCCCCCTTTTAACTAATTACTAATAGATAGTTGCATATATTAAAAATTACTAACAAACAATTGCAAACAACAATATATTCAAAATATTTATAGTCATTCAAAAAAATTATATATATTCAAAACTACTAATAGACAATTGCATACAACAATGTATTCAAAATGTTTATTAGGGGAATAGATATATTAATAAACATTAAAAATAAATCATCTCTTAAAAATTCATCAAAAACAATATATTCAAAATGTTTATTAGAGGAATAGATATAGTAATAAACATGAAAAATAAATCCTCTTAAAAATTCATCAAAATGCTATTCAAGATCTATCTTTAAGATGTATACAAAATGGAGATGTGATAATTTAGGGAATTCGTAAACTTAGCCATTCATTAAAAAAATTCCAAAATACGTTATTTCTTGATTTTGCAAAATAGTCTATAGATAAAAGAAAAACATCAAAATATTATCCAAAGAAATCAATTATTTTAAGCATTTGCAAAGAAACAATTTATTTCAAGAGTAATCTTGAGGCTGTAAATCATTAAAAATATATTTCAAGATATATTTAGTAATACCTAGAGGGATGCTATTAATAATTAATTAGCTGCCAAAAGTTATGATACTTGAAATTAAATGAATAGATGTGCAGCACCAATCCTCCTGCAAAGTGCAAATTATTCTTGACAATATATATTTATGAAAAACAAATAGTTTGTGAAAAAATGAACAAAATGTTATTCAAGATCTATTTTTAAGATATATAGAAAATGGACATGTGATGTTTGTTTGGAGAGCATATAATTTAGAAAATTTATAAATCTAAACACTCATTAAAAACAATGCACAAACACATTTTTTTGACTTTGCAAAACAGATTATAGATTAAAAAAAATCATCAAAATATTCAAATCAATTATTTCAAACATTTGCAAAGAAACAAATTATTTCAAGAGTAATCTGAGGTTGTAAATTATTAAAATATTTTCAATATAAATTTAATAATACCCAGAGAGACACTATTAAAAATTAATTATTTGTTTAAAGTGTTTATACCTAGAATTAAATGAAATAGATGTGCAAAATAAATCATTCTGCAAATTGCAAATTGATTTTTGACAACATTATCTCCCTTCTTCATCGCAACTAATTACTAATAGACAAACTGCTATTTCAAAATTACTAATAGATAGTTGCATAGAAAAAATTATTCAAAATATTTATTGGAGGAAAAGATATATTTATAAACATTAAAAACAACTTGTCTCTCAAAAAATTTCATCAAAATGTTATTCAAGGTTCATTTTTAGGATATATAGAAACCAAAGATGTGATAATCTGACCACCCATTAAAAAAAAATTACATTATTTCTTGATCCAATTATTCTTGAAGGAAATAATAATTTTTAAGATTAGCAAAGACACAAAAAATTTCAAGTGTAATCTTGAGCCACTAAATTATTAAAACTACTCTGAGGGACACTATTAAGAATTAATTAGATGTCAAAAGTTGCGATACTTAAAATTAAATGAAATAGATGTGCAGTATCAATCCTATTGACAAGATTGTCTCCCTTCTACATCACCAACTAATTATTAACAAACAATTACATACACTTATAGAAATATAACACAACAACTGTAACATTCATAAACATTACCATCCAAATCCAAGCACATAAACACGCAAACCACTCAAAGCATCTAAACATGAGGTACAAACCATTCAAGGCAAGCAACATAGATTAAATTAAAGAAAAGAATGGTATGGTCAGGTCAAGCAAAGAAAAACATAATGTACTATTTTGAATTATGAAGTTTATCTCAACATATATATAATAATGATAATCTGAAAATGTGACATTGTTGTATTTAACTAGAACCAATGTAGGTCCATCTAACTCCAGATCTATCATATGTGGAGAAAGATCAAATCCCTTGAGGTGCAAACTTTTTCTCAAATTCTACACTCCAGACATAAAATTTACCCCTTACACATATAGTAGTTCAAAAATTAAATTAATATAGAGTAATAAATCTAAAATTAAAATAAATCTTAATAATTATAAAATTTAAAATCTCTTTCCATTTAAAAGAAATCCCATATCATTTTCATTTACATATAAAATTAACCCATGATATACCTATAATATGAAGAGAAGTACCTTCTTTGGCCACACGAGATTTTAACTATTTATATAAATATCGAAACTCGAATAGCTTAAGCAGTGAACAAAATGCTTCATCAACATTCAACCATCCATATCAGTGCATGCACATGATTATGACGTGTACATAATGGAGTGCACTGAGTCTCATTCATGATGATGGTACAGATATTTGTAACCTTCCGTGGCAAGTTACCATCCATGTGTAAAGAAAATCTTCATGCATGTAAGACGCGTGGAACAGTGGGTGGCAGTGACAGGAGATATGAATTTAAAAGTTGTTTCTAGAAGATGAGCAATTCCACGAAGAAAATGTTTTTGGATACTAATCTCTTTCATGTCGCTGTATTCCATAATGCAATATAATACCAATATTCTCTAGATAAGCTCATTTGGAGTTACATGAGTGACATTCTCCATGTACTTACGCAAGTGTTTTCAGATTTCTGTCCACCTGCAAATTCAAAACGGGATTTTGAAAGTGTTTTCAGATTTTTGCCCACCTACAAATTCGAAACGGGATTTTGACTAGGAAAATGTGGAGTTTGCACTTCCTCAAAGTTGAGAAATAAAGTTTAAGTTGAGTTGTATTATTGGAAATTGTTTGTTATCGGTATAGATTCATTTAAAAAAAACGAATTTAACATGAGTTTAGAGGGATTCAATTTCTTCACATGTAATTTTTTTTATGAATCGACATTATTCGTATAGTTTATTAATTTTATTTTTATTTTTTTTGTTGACATAAGTAAAATTTCAACTTTGATGACGGACAAATATGGTTACATATCATATTGCATTGTAGAATGAGCCTCAATGACTTGTGATGGCAAGTAATTTGAATGGTAATAATATGTGATGGCATAAATTGGGAAAGAATGAGAAAGGCTTAGAGAATAGAATCCAATTGAATAGGGAGGAATGCTCGATGCAAAAAAGGGAAAATTTTACAGAGTGAAATATAATAATGAGAATGTATGGTTGGTTAAGAAACTATTTTAGATTTTTTAAATTTAATTTATTTATTAGGTATTAAGAATGATTAAATATTTTGGCCTAGAAAGCCTCATTAAAGTGTACAATTTGAAGAAAGTTTGTATTTCAATAGATTTTCATTGCTCTCAATGTTAGATACGTTGACACTCTAGATGGATCTAGATTGGTTCCAATTGTACCTAGCCACTTCAAAATTTTAAATGATCATCATTATCCATTTGTATATGTTTTTGATGAATTTTGTCATTTTAAATTTACTAATTTTCATGGTACTATCAAGAAGGTTACTTTAAGAGTTACATGATCAATAAGGTGAATAATAATGAAGTAACAATGTTGAATGATGAAGAAAGTGAATAGTAAGAAAGTAATAGGATACATATAATACATCCTAGATAGGTTATAGAGTGATCTTTTCTATCTATCTTCTATAACTTTTTCTATAATCACACTTTCTAGCTTTCCTATATCAATTATATGAGAAAGGAAGTTGAAATAAAATAGCATTCAGATCTTTAACCTAAGATATTACAATAGAGGCCATACCCTACAGCTCTATGCTTCTAATATAGTAGTTTATTTCTCCAACATCAATCTTTTTGAATACACAAAGTTTCATCAAGGACCCCACTCATGAAACTGTCAAAATCTTGCTACTATAATGTAATACCCATATTATCAACTTATTAAATAATAATAACAACAACAACAAAATAAATAAAATACTAAATAATAAAGTGAGAATATAATTAATAAATAAATCAAATAATAAATGATGAAGCGAAGTTAAAAATAAATAAACTCTAAAAATAGTAAGTTTATAAAAAATAAAGAATAAAAAAGATAAGAGTAAAAATAAAGTTGAGTTAAGAAAAACCTAAAACAAAAATAGAAATTTGCATAATGACACATTTTCCCTTTTTCCAACAAATTGTTTTTTTAATGGATGAGAAGGATGATATGAGACATTATTTTTCTTAAGAGAATTCTAGTATAGGAGGGTCCATTAGCAGCAGGGCTTTAGGGTGGCTAGCTGTAGAAAGACAATGTAATTGAGCCTACCGTTGGGAAAAGAATCATCCCCAAACCATTTGTTGTGGTCAACTAGATAATAATAGAGTAGAGATTCCTTGACTTTTAAGGAAACCAGACTTAGTATGACTATAAAGTAAACAACAAATTATCTTCGGGATTTGACTGTTATGTGAGACTAATCTCTTTCCTTATTCAATGCAACAAAGATGGGACATATTTATGTAGCATCTACAAGCAACGAGATCTTGTGTCTCCAATAATCAATTGGAATTAAAAGCGAAGTGGCTTCACTGACAGAAAAACTCAAGGGGATTGGTTCCTGCAGATTCATTCTAACATATTCTTCCTGTGACTTACTAGATGCAAGTTGTTTGGATATGAAGGAATGGGGGATATCATAAATAATTGGGTCTGTCAATCAGGAAAATTGAGTAAGGAAAATCTCCCTTATCACATTCTGGATCCTTGTTAGATACTATCATTAAGATCTGAAAATTATTCCTATTGTTAGCTAAATCAACAAGGGGTTGGTTGTTGTAAAGATCTTGAACAAAGTTCTAATGTTATCACAGATTGGATCACACTTGGACCTAATCTGTCACATAGCTGGGTTGGTTTGTGGTCCCTACATATTGTTTGGTGGCCCACTAGTACCACACCGGGCACTAATATGTCATACAATGGGGCCCCTTTTTTGAAATGTTTTGCAAAACACATTGCAAGGTCAAAGTGACAACGAGGATATTTTAGCATTTCCGACCGGTCTGTCTCTACAACTAACTAAATCATGATTTTTGGCATTATGATACAAGTGTTATCCTTGATGGCAACTCACTCATAGGTCAGTTCAATTTTGATGAAAGGTAACAGGTCCATTCAAATATAACAAGGCATTGGTACAGAAGAACAAGAAGATGGAACTAAAGTCTACTAATCAGAATGAAGAAGTTGAAGGTAAAGGATGGTGAAAAGAAATTTAAGATGTATACGTAGGTCCACTTAGTCAAAACAGCATATACACGCTGGTGCTTAGAACAAAAGGAGCATATACATATACACGCACTTTCACAAGAAAAAAAGTGTGTATATGTTGGAAAATCAAGGAAATTCAAGAGGAGACAATACCAGGGGTCAATACCATGGTACTAGCCCACAATATTGAGTGGAGTAACAACTATTTGATCATATCCAAGAATACCACGGGTCCTAAGTGGTTTTGGCCTAAGGTATTGAGAAAGGCCTAAAACTATATTAGGAGGAGAAGATCATAAGACTAGGTGTGCAAATGAAAGGGTTTCTAAGGAATAATTCTATCTGAAGCATATTTTATGTTGCATGGGCTATGTTTGTGATTTGATCCAAAATATTTTGTGCACCTTGAATTCAATGTTGGATCAGGATCATGAGACCTGAAATGACTTATCATTGAATGATTTGATATTGGTTGGGTAGATCTAATTATGTACACCTGTTTTATTCTTTAAATGTTATGGTTTGGGTTTTCCTGAAGTCTGGAATAGTAGCGAAGTTATGAGTTAATATTTGTAGATCTATATGCTAGTTCGTCTCGGTAAAAGTGCATGTACACGCAGGTTCTACTCTTCCAGGTAGCATATACAAAGGAAAAGCCTATTCTTTAGATCTAACTCATCTATTTGATCAGTTCTGTTGTTTTATTATTATCTGTCAACGAATTCTTCTTAGATCTAAATGTAAAACTGAATGCATAAGGAGTTTGGTGTCTGACTAGTTGATTGTCTAAGTAAGAAGGGTTATCTCTGCTACTACCTGTCTAAATCTCTGAAATTTGACAGTAGATGTTTGGTATATTGCTAGTTAGTACAGACTTGATTCATAAGTTTTATGTTTCAGTAGTTTTTGAGGGTATAGATAGGTTTTGTTAAAGGAACTAGCATATACATGCAGGTTGGTTTCAGTAAAGTAGCGTATACATTCTTATGCATGATTTTTGAGGTTACAACTAGTTATGAATGATGATGCAAGTTTCTAGGTTCAACACAATGTTTTGGTAACAGTGATCTAATTTGTTGGTTTTCAAGCCTCTGTGGAAGTTTTTTGTAGCTTCATGTTCCGGATTATCCACAGTTTCCAGTTCAGTCTGTCGATGTTTCGAACCCCAATGGGGGTCCATCATCAGGACACTTCTGAAAGATAGAAATGAAATGAATGAAAGATGATGAGAGAAGGAGTAAGGAACCTGATCTAATTGTTCATATTAATTGATTGTTGGTTGATGCAGTTTGAGTTTCAAAGTTTCTGATGGGTCCAGTATGAAAATATGATGAAACGAGGCCTTCATTTTGTTGTGTACCAGGAGCATCTAGTCTAAAAATTTATGAAACGTGGTGCATAAATTCCCACTGTATATCAACAGATTATGCAATATACTAAATCAAAATAGAAGATCTACTTCTACAACAAACTTTGCAGAAGCTTAATCGAATATGAGCAAGATCAAATAGAACACATATAATTGATGAAGAGAAATCAATCACACATGAACACAAAAGAATAACCCAGGGAAAGCCTCTCCCTAAAACCCCAATCTCTGTATTATCATACAAGTGGAAATATGTCTGAGATTACAAAAAGAATCAGCTCACAAGCTATCATGCTCTCTCTATAATCCCTCTGCTGCTCATAGATAGTCAAAGGCTTCTCAGAAACCTTCTCCTCTACCCTCCAAGCATCCTATTTCCCTGCGCAGTTTTCCTTGGGGTCTAGTGCTACCACCTATGTGAATTGGCCTCTTCACACACTCACTAACCTCTGATCTAACTGCGTAATCCTGAAGGAGATAATTCCTTATGCATGGATGAGTTTCCTATATAGGAAAATTCCTCCAACTAATAGTACACTATCCCTTCCTCTGATCTCAACTGGGTCTCTGACTGAATTGACATGCATGAGTTATTTATGAGAGAATATTCTGTTATCTAGAGAGCAGCAGTTACATGCATGCAAGCATTAACTAACTGAACTCACAATTAATTCTACAAACCGTTAGAACTAATCTAACTAGAATTAACTCAGATAACTAAGCTAACTAATTACAACTCAAATTACAACTCATCCTTATCTCTTTAACTGAGGGATAAATTTCTCAATCAATGGAGAAACTGTTGCATGTCTTCACATAGACTTCATGTTTTATTTTCTCTAACTAATTAACTCAAGATGAATTAATTAATTATTTTACAAATAGTTGCTAAGATCAAATTCAAATTTTACTTCTCAATTTTAGTTCAAGGACTAACTAAAATTGGAATCCATCCCGAAATACTATTATAGCAATAATATTTTTAGCATTTCCATTTTTCATTCTTTGTTTCTATGTCCAACACTGGTACCTGCAATGCTATTTATAGAAATGCTATTTTTAGCATTTCTATTTTTAGAATTTCTTGTTGCCATTTTGAACACGTGGTCCCTGGAAGAAGAGAGAAGGTCGTAGCCTTTTCTAGGCCAGCGCCTACATACTAGTAAACACATTGGCTTGTACAAGAGGTAGGGGGTTGTAGCTCTCTTCCAGTAGAAGCTGGAAAACGAGAGAAGGTTGTAGCCTTCTGCAGGTGGGTGCCTATGTACTGGTATGAGTCTACACTAGTACAAGATTGTAAACAGATTTTCTTAATATTAAAAGAAGACAGAGATGACAATAGCAGGTGGTTTTTCTCCCACATTGGATTTCCACCTTAAATCTTGGTGTTCATGTGTGTTGCTTATGTGTGATGTTTATTCTGTTTTTATTGCACTTTTTTTTAAGTTACTGATGCACTGGTTAAAGATCAACGCATGATAAATTGACTAAATCATAAGTTCTCTGGGTATATGCTGGTTTCTCTAATCACAATAGCATGTACACACTAGTTCACTTCATAGAAGTAGCATATATAAAATTGTTTGAGAAATGAAAAATTATTGTTGGAAATAATATTGATTCTCCCCCCCCTCAGTATTATTTCCAACAATTGGTATCAAAGAAGGTCCTTCAAAAGAAGCTTGATCGCTTGAAGGAAGATCTTTCAAGATGAATAATCACGAAGGCATGGGATCCATCAGACCACCAATATTTAATGAGAGCAACTTAGTATATTGGAAAATAAGAACCATAGCCTATCTACAATTGCTTGGAGCCGATGTTTAGGAAATTGTGGAAGGAGGATATCAATTTCCAGTAGAAATTCCTACAGACTCTATAGGTAAGAAGTTATACTAAACCAATGCCAAAGTTGTCAATATGTTATTGGGAAGTTCGTCAGAATTAGAATTTGTCAAAGTCATGCAACTCAAGACATCCAAAGAGATATGGGACAAAATCATTCAGAGTTATGAAGGAAACTCTTAGGTAAAACGCGCTAAGCTTCAAACTCCCAAAATTCAGTATGAAACTCTTAAGATGCATAATGATGAGAGTGTTGCTAGTTACCTTTTATGTATAGATGAGATTGTTACTTGTATGAAGAATCTAGGTGAAGAGATAAAGGAAGCTACTTTAGTTGAGAAAAGTTTGAGATCTTTGTCTTCTAAATTTGAGTCAAAAGTGTCTGCCATAGAAGAAAAATAGGATCTTCAAACTATTACTGTGACTCAACTCCATGGAATCCTAACTGCCTTTGAAATGAGAGAAGCCGCTTTTAAAGCGTCAGCAAACGAAAAGAAATGAAAGAGCAGAATGAATCAGAACACTTTCAGAAGAAGAAGATGAGGTAAATTTTGTCAACAAGCTTCAACAGGGTTCCAAAAGATTCAGAGGTAAGCTACCTTTCAAATTCTTTACTTGTGGTATAGTCAGCCATTATGCTACCAAATGTCCTCATAGAGATAAATATGAAAAAGGAACGGAATATGCAAAAGGAAATAGAAAACAGGTTGTGAATAAAAGGAGTTACTATACACATGAAGATAGTGATGGCTTATCCAATAGTGATGAAGATGAAACTGAAAAAGACTATAGACTACTCATGGCTTATGACAATGATGATTTTTTGGATTCCTTAGAAGAGGAAGACTTTCTTGAAGAAATCACTAATCTCAAAATATGTTTAGAAGAAAATAATATGATCATAGATACGTTGACACACCAACTCAATGAAAGAGAAAAACACAATGAAAATCTAGAATGTGAAATTGTGGGTCTAAGAAAAGAACTTGAGAAGACAAAATCTCTTAACCTTAGATTTGCCAAAGGATCTGAAACTTTAAATGAAATCATCAAAGTTCAATTTTCTCCTCTAATAAAGACAGGTCTTGGATATACTTAAGAATCATCTCAATCAAAGAAGCCTTCAACCTCCAAAAAAAGCTATCTTGATGTAGCAAAGACCATTGAACAATATTTCAATCGTCAGCAAATGCCTAAAATTACTCATCAAGTAAATCATACTCAATTTACTCCAAGGATGAAAATCTGAAGAAGCTTCAACCAATAGGTAAACAATGCCAAAAGATTCTATGATCACAGAAACTTCTTTAATAGGCAATGTTTTTCATGTCATAACTTTGGGCATAAGGCTCCTCAATGTTTTGCTTACAAAACCATCATGACTAGAGAAGCACGAAATCAAAGGAGTGTAATAGGAATCAAGAAAAGTTCCTATAATAATTTTTCTCCTCTTGAAAATGAAGTAGAATGTTCGATTTGTAACAACTTTGGTCATGAAGAATTGGTATCTAGGAGAAAATTTCAGCCATCACTTCAAAAGGAGAAAACATCATTAAATCCTATGATATGGAGAATGAAGGAATCTCAATCAGAAAGATGTGGCATAGCTCTGTATGTAAAAGGACAAGAAAATCAGTGGTACATCGACAACGGATGCTCCAAACACATGATAGGTGATAAAGAGAAACTTCATTCATATCATTCTTTAGAAAATGAAAGTCTCATTTGGAAATGACACTCTAGCTATCATTAAAGGTAAAGTTTTTGTCTTCTTAAAAGAAAAGGTTAAAGTTTGAAATGTCATGTATGTAGATGGTTTAAAGCATAACCTGCTGAGTGTCAGTCAAATGTGTGATCAAGGAAATGAAGTTGTGTTTCGATCAAACAAATGTGTGGTTCGTGAGCTTGATATAGGAAAGACTGTGATCAAAGGAACAAGAACTCCAAACAACTTATACATAATCAAAAGAGGACAACAACAATGCTATCTAAGAAAAACAGATGAAAACTGGCTATGGCATAGAAGATTGGGACATCTAATCTTTTCTCAAATAAGAATAGCATGCAGGCTCAAGGCAATTCATGATCTTCCAAATATCAGCATCCCAGAAAATATGAT
The DNA here is from genome assembly GCA_000404065.3 of Pinus taeda. NCBI lineage: Eukaryota > Viridiplantae > Streptophyta > Pinopsida > Pinales > Pinaceae > Pinus > Pinus taeda. Next base: position 98,015 of record APFE030911764.1, on the reverse strand, counting down.
ATGTAAACCATGTCATGTCGATAAGCAAACCAGATTTCACTTCAATGAAAAAGAAGGATCAACAAGTAAGCCTCTTGAACTCATCCATACTGATTTATGTGGATCAACAAGGAAAAAGTCACCTCATGGAGAAGAATACTTTATTTTATCTATTGATGATTTTTCCAAGATGTGTTGGATAGGTCTACTAAAGCATAAATATGAAGCATTTGAAAAGTTTAAAGCCTTCAAGGCTTTAGTTGAAAATGAATCAAATCAAAAAATCAAATGTCTCAGATCTGATCGAGGGGGAGAATTCATATCAAATGAATTCTTTGACTTTTGTGAACAACATGGAATAAAAAGGCAATTCTTCATTGCAAGAACACCTAAGAAAAATGGCTTGCTGGAAAGAATGAACAGAACAGTTCAACAAATGGCTTGAGCTATGCTTGATGAATCTGGAACTCCTGCAACCTTCTGGGGTGAATCTGCATTTGTTGTCGTGACTATTCTTAACAAAGCGAATGTTCGGGTAAAGAGAAATCAAACTCCATATGAACTTTGGTATGGTAAGCCTCCTATTGTAAAGCACTTCAGATTATTTGGAAGAAAATGTTTCATCAAAAAGACTGATGAAAAACTTGGTAAGTTTGAACCCAGAGTAGATGAAGGAATTCTTCTTGGTTATTAATCCAGAAGTAAAGGATACAAATGTTATAATAAAAGACTTCAGAAAATTGTTGAAAGCATTGATGTTGTATGATGAAGTAATGAAGAAATCTGGAAAAAATGAAATCAACAGAGGAATATGACAATGAGGAAGATGGGGAATGCTTTCCCACATCAAATAAAAATTATATAGAAGAAGAAACCAATGAAGCACCAGAAGAAGATACAACAGACAGGGAAAAGACTCCATCCAGGTATGTTTAGAAGAATCATCCAGAATCTCAAATTCTAGGAGAAAAAGGGTCTAGAGTACAGACAAGAAGAACTCTTTCAGGGACCTCAAGTTATCTAGCATTACTATCCTCCACGAAACCTCAAAATGTAAATTAAGCCTACAAAGATGAATGCTGGATCAAGGCCATGGATGAATAACTTGACCAAATTGAAAAGAATGATACTTGGGAGTTGGTTCCTAGACCTCATGATAAAAATATCATAGGAACAAAATGGATATTCAAGAATAAGATGAATGAAAATGGAGAAGTTATTAGAAACAAGGAAAGACTTGTTTGCAAAGGGTATTCTCAACAAGAAGGTATAGATTTTGAAGAAAATTTTGCAACTGTTTCTGGACTTGAATCCATAAGGATGTTTCTTGCTTTTTCTAGTTTTCAAAAATTCAAAGTATATCAAATGGATGTAAAATCAGTCTTTCTTAATGGAGATTTAGAAGAAGAAGTTTATATTGAACAACTAGAAGGATTCATTCTTGGAAATGATGCAAAACTCGTATGCAAGCTCAAAAAGGCTCTCTATGGTCTTAAACAGGCTCCAAGGGCTTGGTATTACCGCTTTGACAAATATCTACAACAACAAGGTTTCAAAAAAGGTTTTGCAGATGGCAATTCATACACAAAGATTGAAAATGATAAATTGCTAATTATTGTTGTTTATGTTGATGATATCATATTTGGTAGCAATGAAGAATCCATGAGTCGAAATTTTTCTTCAGTAATGCAACAAGAATTTGAAATGTCCTTACTTGGTGAACTTACTTATTTTCTTGGTCTACAAGTACAACAAACAAAAGATGGTATTTTCCTTTCACAAAAAAATATCTCAAGAAAATCTTGAAGAAGTACGGAATGGAAGATTCTAAACCAGTATGTACTCCAATGGTAACATGATGCAGTCTCAGCTCTAACGATGAATCACCAGTAGTAAACCAACCAACATACAGATCTATGATCGAAAGTCTACTCTATCTATTAGGTACCAGACCTGATATCATGCATGAAGTAGAAATTGTTGGAAGGTTCCAAGAAAATCCAAAGCAATCACATCTTCAAGTAGTTAAAACAATTTTCAAATATCTTCAAGGAACTCAGGACTTTGGACTATGATATCCTAAAGATACAAATATTACTCTTCATGCATATACAGATCCAGATTGGGTAGGAAATGTCGATGATCGAAAGAGCACTAGTGGAGTTGCATTCTATATGGGTTCACGACTAGTGTCTTGGTTCAAAAAGAAACAAAGTTTGATTGCCTTATATACCGCTAAAGCAGAATATGTGGTTGTTGCATCTTGCTGCACAACTAATTTGGATGATGCAAACATTGCAAGACATTCAAATCACAGGTACTCCACCCATTTCTATTCTATGTGATAATACAAGTTCCATCAGTATTTCGAAAAATCCTGTCATGCACTCCAAGACCAAGCACATACCCGTTAAGTACCATTTTTTGCGAGAACAAGTGCTTGAACAAAAGGTTAAGTTGGAGTATGTTCCCCCCCAAAGAACAGGCTATAGATATATTCATAAAACTGCTTCCCAGATAAACTTCTAAATATCTCAAACAAAAGTTGGGAGTAGTTGCTGCATTATCCTGTTGTTAAATCTAGTTTTCATGGAAAGGTTCTTATACGCAAATTTCATGAAGTATAGTCACGTATACACGCGGGTTTTTATGGTTGAAGTAGCATATATATTTTTCTAATAGAAAAAGTAGTGGGTCAAACTCTGATATGGGCACTCTGTCTGATATTGATTATTACTGTCTAACGATATGATTTATTAATTGATTTTTATCTCACTAACAAAGATTCCTTGATGAATGACTTGTTGACTATGCACATGTATCACAGGTTCAAGGGGAGCATTGGCCTTCACTCCCATTCTGCATTGTTGGCATTATGGTTGTTGAGTTCAATTATGGCTTCAGATACTTATATCATTTGTTGCATAAGTTGTGTAAATATCTAGGGTTTGATATGACTTCTTCTGTGATGGTCTATATTTGAATGAGTCCTATTGGACATGTGATGTAATTTTTATCCCCACTTTGCATGGGATGGATGACGTAATAATTTATGTATTTCTATCATGTATAAACAATTGGTATATCCCCAGTTGTTTGGGTGGATGAGTCAAATATGGTGTATCCCCACTTGGTTGGGTGATTGATGTATGTATGAGTCATTGGTCATAGGGAGGTCATACTCACTTAGTTGAGTTATAGAGTCATGTTATTATTTTGAAACATATCTTTGCAGACTCGACTTGTACTCAGGGGGAGCATGAACAATATAATATATATCAAAGGGGGAGAATAGCTTGGTCTGCCCTTTTCCCTTGATGTCAAAGGGGGAGACTAGTTTGGTGTTGCTTGTTATCTCTTACAATTTCTACAGCTTGCAGTAATCAACACTAGCATGGTTGCCATCAAACCCAAAGGGGGTGATTATTGGCATTATGATACAAGTGTTGTCCTTGATGGAAAATCACTGACAGGTCAATTCAATTTTGATGAAAGGAAACCCATAGTGTAATAGGTCCATTCAGATGTAATAGGGCATTGGTACAGAAGAACATGAAGATAGAACTAAAGTCTACTAATCAGAATGAAGAAGATGAAATTAAAGGATGGTGAAAAGTAATTTAAGATGTATACGTAGGTCCACTTAGTCAAAACAGTGTATGCACGCTAATTCACAGAACAAAAAGAGTGTATACATATACATGCACTTTCACAAGAAGAAAAGCGCGTATATGTTGGAAAATCAAGGAAATTCAAGAGGAGACAATACCAGGGGTCAATACCATGGTATTAGCCCACAATATTGAGCGGAGTAACTACTATTTGATCCCATCCAAGAATATCATGGGTCCTAAGTGGTTTTGGTCTGAGGTATTGAGAAAGGCCTAAAACTATATAAGGAGGAGAAGATCATAAGGCCAGGTATGCAAGTGAAAGGGTTTCTAAGGAATACTTCTATCTGAAGTATATTTTATGTTGTCAGGGCTATGTTTGTGATTTGATCCGAAATATTTTGTGCACCTTGAATTCAATGTTGGATCAAGATCATGAGACCTGAAATGACTTATCATTGAATGGTCTGATATTGGTTGGGCTAGATCTGATTATGCACACCTATTTTATTCTTTAAATGTCATAATCTGGGTTTGTCTGAAGTCCGAAATAGCAGCGAAGTTATGAGTTAATATTTGCAGATCTATATGTTGGTTCGTCTCGGTAAAAGTGTGCGTACACATAGGTTCTACTCTTCCAAGTAGCATACACAAAGGAAAAGCCTATTCTTCAGATCTAACTAATCTATCTGCTCAATTCGATTGTTTTACTATTTTCTACTAATGAATTCTTCTTAGATCTGAATGTAAAACTGAATGCATGAGTTTGGTGTTTGACTAATTGTTTGTCTAAGTAAGAAGGGTTATCTTTGCTACTACTTATGTAAAGCTTTGAAATTTGACAGTGGATGTTCATTATATTGGTGGATGGTACAAACTTGATTCAAAAGTTTTATGTTTTAGTAGTTTTTAAGGGTATACGCAGGTTTTGATAAAGGAAGTAGTGTATACATGCAGGTTGGTTTTATTAAAGTAGTGTATACATTATGATGCATGATTTTTGAGGTTATAGTTGGTTCTGAATGATGATGTAGGTTTTTGGGTTCACCACAGTGTTATGGTGATAGTGATCCGATTGTTGGTTGATGCAGTTTGAGTTTCAAAGTTTATAATGGGTCCAATATGAAAATTTGATGGAATGAGTCCTTCATTTGTATTGTTGTGTACCAGGAGCATCCAGTCTGAAAATTTATGAAACGTGGTTCCTGGAAGAAGAGAGAAGGTCGTACCTTCTGTAGGCTGGAACCTACATACTAGTAAACACATTCGCTAGTACAAGAGCTAGGGGATTGTAGCTCCCTTCTAGGAGAAGCTGGAAAATGAGAGAAGGTTGTAGCCTTCTGCAGGTGGGTGCCTGCGTATGAGTCTGCACCAGTACAAGATTGTAAACAATTTTTCTTAACATTAAAATAAGACAAAGACAACAGCAGCAGGTGGTTTTTCTCCCACATAGGGTTTCCACCTTAAATATTGGTGTTCATGTGTGTTTCTTATGTGTGATGGTTTATTCTAATTTTACGACACTCTTCAATAAGTTACTAATGCACTAGTTAAATATCAACACATGATAAATTGACTAAATCATAAGTTCTCTGGGTATACGTTAGTTTCTCTAATCACAGTAGTGCATACACGCTAGTTCACTTCACAAAAATAGCGTATATAAAATTGTTTAGGAAATTAAAATTATTGATTTGATAATAATGATTCACCCCCCTCTCAATATTGTTTCCAACATTGATTGGATTGATATCTATTTGTCATAAGTCGATGGATGACCTACTGAACCTGCCTTCCTACCCAGAGGTTGCGAAGTTGATTGACATCATAGTCCATGCTAAGGACCAATATACTCGGTCAAAATCATTGGATGTAGATCTGGATCACGTGAAGTTATTTCTTCCTGATAATCTTGGCATTGTGGATCCTCCCCCATAAAAGCCTCCCATATCCCATAAACATAAGGAAATCAAATTCGCTCCTCAGGCTCATGGTATGGTCATTGAGGCAAAGGGATACTGGGATGAAACTATCAAATTAAAAAATCAAGCACTAGTTGGTCATTGTGTCTTTTTCCAGTTAAATGGAGCAAAAATGAATATGTGAACGAAAACTTGGTTGTTTCCTCTACTCAAATATCATCCTTGTATTAGTGCTCTACAAAATGGATGGTATGCCTTCAATTTTCTATGTCCTGAGGATGAAAATCGCATTATTGCTATTCCCTGGGTCAAAGGATGTGGATATTTATTCCTTCAATGATGGTCATCTGGTTTTGATCCAACTGTTTTCATGTCATGAAGGAACATCCTCTAGGTGAAACTTCTAGGTTTTCATTTGAAACTATGGACCAGGAAAGCAATAACAGATATTGCAAATGAAATTGTAAAATTTTACTACCTCGATGAAGGCCTCCATGGAGGCATGGCCAAACACACCACCTAGGTCCTAGTTGAAAGAATGCTTACAAGGGATCTCCTAGAAAAAATTGATCTCTATTAGGGTCCATGCTCATGCAAACAAATTGTCGACTACAGGGTCGTCCCATTCATATGTCTCTATTTTCATGGGACTGGACACCTTATGTCTAATTTCCATGACAAACATAGAAGGGCCTCTTGATAAATGTATTTCTCCTCTATATCTGGGAGAGGAGTGAATTTACAAGTCTACTCCACTAAACTTCATATCAAACCAAGTAATATTCCTCCCCTTTCTCCACCTCATAATACCAATGTCCCTCAACACATCATTTCCCCTCAACAAATCAATCTACCCCAACATAATAGTTCATCTCTTTCTAGGCCCCACCACACCTCTCTTTCGGTGCCTCATCCCTCTTCTTCCATTTCATATCTCAATTTGGTTATCAAATCAACCTCCCTTGACATTTTCAAACCCCTGTCAACACTTTTAAACTAGACCTCCATGACCGTTGCTCCTTCGCTTGTGACCCAATCTACAGTTGATCCATTTTTCTCCTCCCTCATTAAATTTGGAGCTCCCTCTAATAAAAACTTTTCCCCATTCTCAGAAGAAGTGGTGTTGGAGGTTCTTGCAAGAGAGACACAAAACAATTTGGAGCCCTGACTATTAAAAAATCCTTCTTTGGTGAAGATGATATTCACACTTGCCCCATCTCTTACAAGAATGTCACCACTCAAAGGAAGTAAGGAACTAAATACAAAAAAAAACTCAAACTATACCTTTTTCCCATCAAATCTGCTAGAACATTACCAAGAATATTTAGATATCCCGACCCCTCACATTACACCTTGCACCTTCCGGGTTGGCCACCTGGATGTGAATCTTCCCAAATCTCGGGTCCTTAGAGCAAAGCCACCTGAATTTGACCTTCCCTAATGTCTATAATGCCCTTAAACGTCTAGGTTTTGGGATCAGCCCATAAATGACGATCCCTAAAAATTATTATAGGAATCTACAATCCTGAGATAGTACTATTCCAAGAAACAATGAACAGTAGGGAAAAGGCATGGGGATTTTTGTTTCAGATTTGTCCAAAATGACATGTATGTGGAATTAGTGCCAATGGTTTATCTAGCGGTTTGGTTATAATGTGGAACCCAAAAATATACAAATTTAAGGCATGCAATACTTTTGTGGGATTACTAATCTCTAGTGGTCAAAGAGGCACAAAAACACGTCTATGTATTATCAATATATATGCCCTTACTTAAACATAAATGAATTTTGGAAAATGCTTGACCATAGTTGTATCCTTGATCTCAACCCCTTGATACTGGAAAGGGATTTCAAATTCTCCATCAAATCCTTAGAAATTGGGGTTCCGTCTTTTGTCCAGATTTGCTGGGGAACTTCTTCAAGGAACCCTTCAAGCAGAAATGTCTCTGGGATATCAAACCCAAGCCCATTGGTCCTACACGAAGAAATGGCCAATGGGGTGAGCAGGGCATAACAAAACAACTAGATCGCTATTGTGTTCAAGAAACTACAACCAAAAAATGAATGGGCTTGAACTCAAGGATCCTCCCAAAAAACAATATTTGATCACTTCCCCATCCTAATGAATTGGATTGGGTTACATCATCATAAGGCTCCTCCTTTCAAATTAAACTATTTCTGGCTGAAGGAGCTGAATTTTATCGAACTTGTTCAATCATTCTAGCAGACACCTTATGGAGACTCTATATCCCAAAATATGGATGAAATCAATTGCAAATTGCGAGCACTAAAGAACAAGGTCAGATGTTGGGTTTGAAAAAAGAAGAGGGATCTAATTAAAGAATTAATAATGATTGATAAATGGGTAAAAATATTAGAGGATCCTATAGACCTGACATATTTCCCTAAATCCAACAAGCACAAGATTCTCAATTTGGAGCTTCACAGATCCCAATTTTTTCTTCGTTGGGTTGAAGAATTGCAACAAAAGAGCCAAAATATGTGGGTTGATGAAGGGGATAAAAACAACATTTTCTTTCATAAACAAGTAACTATGAGGCGCCAAAAAAACTCCATTTGGAGCATAGAATCTGTATCTAGTGAACAACTCTCTTCTCAAAAGGACATTGAAGGGGAGGCCATGAACTATTTCAGTAATATATACCATTTTAGGGATCATGTTCCTTTCAACAAATAACTAGAACTATGCAAATTCTTCCCCTCTTTAACTGGCGTGGAGGACAACATACAAATGGAATACCCTGTCATTAAGGATGAAGTCCTTCTTGTATTAAAAATATTGGCCAGAGGAAAAAGTCTTGGTCCAAATGGATGGACTATGGAACTTTTCCTTCATTTCCAAGACATCATGATTGAAGAACTCACTAGGATGGTTGAACAATCCTGATGTCTTGGTTGGGTGTCTAGTGCTACAAATGTTACTTTCATCTCCCTCATTCCGAAGGTTCCTAAACATGCATCTTTTTTCTAATTATCGACTAATATCTTTATACAATACTATCTACAAAATGATCTAGAAAACCATTTCAAATCGACTAAAACCTTCTTGTCCAAACATATTTCTTTTGAAAATTTTGACTTTTTAGAGCACTGACAGATTCATGATGTTGTTGCTATCACATAGGAATGTATACATTCCATCAAGTCTAACCATCTCGATGCCCATATCATGAATATTGATCTCACTAAAGCTTTAGATTGCATCGATTGGTAAATCCTGTGGATGATCTTGCAGAAGATAGGTCTTGGCAATATAATGATAAAATGGATCAAATCATACATGAAGTCTACCTCCTTTTCCATTATTATTAATGGCACTCCCACATACTTCTTTTGGGCATCCAGAGGAATCCAAGAGCTCTACGCGATGTCACCTCTCTTATTTATTATTATCATTGATGGTCTTATAAAAAACATTTATGATGCTCGATCCCATGGTATCTTAACAGGTTGTTGGATCACTGATGTATTCCCCCTTTCCCATCTAATGTTCATTGATGATATGTTGATGATTGGGAAGTCTGATCCTACAAAATGGAAGGTGATTTTTGACATCCTACATGACTTTGGTCTTTCCTTGGCTCTCATTATGAACTAGTCAAAGTCTATATTGATCTCAAATGAGCCTGATGTGGATCAGACCTTGGTGATTGCCAACATTTTTGGGGTAAATGTCACTCATTTGGACGTGGGTTTTAAGTATCTTGGGTTCTTTTTTAAGCCGAATGGGTATAAAAATAAGGACCGGGATTGGATTTTACATAAAAGTGACAAGTGGCTCAATCTGTGGACACATAAATGGATTTCATTGGGGGGATGTCTAATCTTAATCAAATCTATTCTCCACAATATTAAATTTTTTGGATGCACATATAAAAACTCCCAAAGGGAGTTGTCTACGAAATCAACATTATGGTTTCACACTTCGTGTGGGATGGCACACAAAAAGATCATAAATTCCATCTTGTCAGCTTGGAGATGCTTAATATACCTATTAGTCATGGTGGTTAGGGCCTCAAAGACATGTCCTCTTTCAACGTGGCACTCCTACTAAAAGGTTTTTGGAGATTCTTTAGCAATGATGGCTTTTTGCATTGAATCATCATTTCTAAATATCTCTAGAACCGGGACCTCATTAGCTAGCCTCACATCGGTGCTCCAAACACTCCTAACATCTCCTTATATTGGCGCAGTTTCCTTTTGACTAAGTTTTGTTTTTTTGGGAATCATCGATGGGATGTTGGCTCGGGTTTTATACCGAAGATTGGTCTAGACTCCCCTTCAGGTATGACAGTTTCACATTTATTATCTCCTACCTTCATTACATTTCTGCATAATGAGGGTATTTTTTTGATTAAAGATATTGCAAATGCTTCTCTTTCATCTCTTTTTCCTACACATTGGAAAGATGTAACAGAGCTTGAAATTTCAAATCCCCTAATTCTGGAGTGGAAGATATATATCACTAATCTTAAACTATATTGGATTGTCCTCTCTCCAAAATAAAGCAAACTAATCTGGTTTGGAGGTACACAACAGGGAAAGGTCATTGCTAATGAGGCATATCATTTAATCTCCTACCCTCCTAGACAAATTTTGGTTTTCTCTTGGCTAGCTCAGTCATGGAAATGGAATTTTCCACTTAAACTCAAATTTTTTTTTTGTTTGTTTTTTTTTTTTTTTCCTGGTTAGTTGTACACAACTGGATTCTCACTTGGAAAATCCTATGCAAGAGGGGCTATTAGGGCCCGAGAAGATGTAGTCGTTACTAATCGAACATACATAAATCATCTTTTTATCCATTGTCCCTTTGCCTCATCAGTTTGGACTTGGGTGCTATACTTGCTAGACTCTCCTGTTGATTCGGACCATAGTGACATTTTTTCTTGCCTTGGTAGGTCGACAGGTGATGACAAAATCAATTAGAGATTGACCTTCTTTATCATATGGGGTATATGGCAGTCTAGGAATGCTCTTATCTTTGAACAAGTGAAGCCAGATATCTTGAGGACTAACTGTAGAATCTTATCATCCTACCTGGAATATTCCTCCTTTTTGTATTTTTTCCCTAAATGTTCTTCTCCCCCTCGTAACAATGGTATGTTTTTCCTCTCAGCTTTGTTTATGGTGCTTCATCTTTTGGTCTCTGTGGATGTTGCATGGCCATTCATTTAGGGCCAGTGCGCTCCTATAGATTTCGTTGTTAGTGTGGTACTAGTTCCAACACTTGTGTTGAGTTAGTAGCACTATGAGGGGTCTTACAATGTGCTATCTGGATTGGCCTTAAGGATTCCACCGTTTTTGGAGACTCCAAATCTGTTATCGAATGGGAAAATGATAGAGGTTATTTAAACTCTTTGGTGCTCAATCCCTGGAAACTTAGAATTAGGGCCCTAATTACAGAGTTCCACTACATCTATACCTCCCACATTTATCGGATACAAAACTACAAGGATGGCCAACTCTCAAAGGATGGTTGAATTTCGGAGTAACCTGATCATCTTCCAATCTTTTGATAATGGCATGTTGTAGGGGGCAGGCCACATTTCGATCTAAAGATCTATTTATTTATTTTTCTGCATGACTCTCTGTCTACTCTATTTTATATGGTTCAAGACCTCTGGTTTTTTCTTTCTGATTAGCTAGATGTTGCACTTCTCTATCTTGAATGGCATTTTGATACCGTTCATAGCAATGGAAATTTTTTTCTCATATGGCAATATGATACAATTCATAGTAAGATGATTGTGTGGTATATGTAAACATGTTCCATCTTTGATGATAGTGAGAAGATCTATTATCTGATAAATGTACTTTTTAAAATCAATTGAAAGTGATTTTTCTAATTTGGAAAAAAAAATGCCATTCTTCATTTTAAAATTAAATTCTCTCCGCTCATCATTCTTATACTAATTAATTGAAATTTTATTTATGTTAATGATTAATGACCTTGAATTTCCGTAAGTCATTTTCGTATTTAATTATGTTTTATGTTTGGGCCATTGCATATGGTATTTGAAGCATATAAATTGTGATACTTTTGTTACAACAAGTCCAAGCTCGTTTGCAATTTGGAGTAGGTTGTCACAATACCCAAGTTCTACATTAGTTCATCTGACCACTCCATTGATGTAACAACAGGAATTCCCTCCATCAGTTAGTACGGCCACTCCATTGCTGTAACAACAAGAATTCCCTACATCCGATGAGTAAGGGTGTATTTTGATATGTTGCCTTCATTTCCAAATGTTTTCTTTATCGCATGCGGCTTCTTTTTCTGTTGTGCAATAGATATAAACCGCTAGTCATACAGCAGAATTGAAGGGAATGAGGAAGGTGGGTTTTCTGATTAATTTCTTAATTCATTGCTTGGTTGTGAAACGTTGTGTTGGTTATCGAACCACCCAACATGGCCTAGGGATCCTTCCAATTGTGTCATTGCATCAGTGCCTCATGCCCATAATTATGGCACGCAATTGTTGCAATTAACTTGGTCACTTGCTTCGAAAAACGTAGGAGTGGATGATGGAGGTCTTTTCAAAGAAAGGAAAGGCACATAGTCATCTAAGCTTTCACTAAGGATTATTTTAGTGGATATTCTCAAATAACGTTGTTTTAATGGTGTATGGAAGAGATGTTGTAATGTTATGTTATGTTATTTTATGTTATGTAAATATTTTGATTCGGTTAAATTAAAGAGATTTGCATATGACACGCTTGATCCCGATCCCTCACAGTACTCTAGAGTTAAGATGAATCTAAGCTGGTTTTATCTATAGAATTAATGTTACAAATATCTATTAGGAAAATAGCATATCGCGAATGTTACAAAAAAAAATATCATAAATATCTTGTAAAATATCAACAATTAAAAAAGTTGTAGTCTAACTAATACACAAAATGATTATTTTCTTAGCTTAGTCTTTGGTCAATTTTGTCTAAAATCTAGTAAAGATTTTTAAGAGTCATAAATTTAAGTTGTTTAATATTCAAAGTTCAAGTGCCTTATAGGTTTATTTGGGTTTTATTCCTTCAAAAATGTAATTTTAAACAACCTTATATCACAATATTACTCAAAATTGTATTGTATTCCAACCAAACAAACCATTTCATCTATTAATTAAATTGCGTCATTAAAGAGACCAAACTTTAAATAATTCAAATGAAAAACATTGTTTGTTTGGTGAAATTGCACTCACTCAATCCATTTGTAAATGGATGGGCTTCTCGCTACTTGGGATTCCTCATTGTCATGCGCACATTGTGAGCATTTGCATCTATCCTTCATAGACATAGACATGCATCCTATAATATGAGTGTTGTTGAAATTTCTATCATCATACATTTTTTCTTGGATTTTTTGTGTTCCCCAATATGGTAATTTCAAAATATTTGCAGGTAAGTAATCTCATGAAATATGCATGTGTATTTGGGAGTACACATTAACATGATCAATGTGAATACTGCTAAATTGACTCTTTAAATAGGAATCTGAGAATTTGTTGTGAGAAATGAGACATAATGGTTTTTATTTTTCTTTTTTCATCTTTCTTTTAACTTTTTTGCTATTCACAAGAATCAAGGAAGAGTCAACATAGCCAATATAATTAGTATAATGGCAGCTCACAATTGAGCATCATGTCACAATCAGAATTGAACCTGGGTGGGGAGGTTATCAACCCTCCTAATCACTTGGGATACAATTAAATGACAAGCCATGATGGTTTTGTTGCATAATATAAGATGCATAGTTATGAAATTTGATTTCTTCATTGCTAAGTCAACCATTGTTTCAGAAGTTCTTTCTCCAATTCAATTATATTGAAATATGTTGCAGCTTTTTTGAAATTTGATTGCTTGAATGCTTACTGTTGAGAATTCAATAGGACAATGTATATGTTAATTCTCTTAACTTGATACCTATTTTTGTTACCTTTTTACTTATTAGCTTTTATCTTTCTTATTCCAATATGTAATACATCAAACAACTACCGAAACAGTAAGCATAATGACACATTATATAGGTTTCAAGCTAGGGCCAAAACTCCTCCTCTTGAGGGGAAAACCCGAAAATATCTTCTTATCTTTCAGAGCTTTCAATTGATGAATACCATGACCTAGACTCGGACAAATACCCTCCAAGATCAAGTCTTCCTCGGCTTCTTTCTGAAATATCTTCGACCTCCTTGTTAGAGTCAGTATTTGCATACTGCCATCAGTGATCAAAATTCCTCTTTTATATCATATTAGTGTCCCATGTTGAAATTTTTATCATTCCACCTAGGTCATCATGTAAAAATTTACTCGCTGATGGTAGCCCAAGTTAAAACCCCATCTCCTTTCAAAAATAAAAATTTGTTGGCCCACCTTTATGTGTCTTGTTGAGAATATATTAACTATAAAAGCTCATTTCATCATGTTTTGTGTCAGTCAAGTCTACCTGAAGTTCAGTCATTCAAGGTCCCATTAGATCACTAGGTTTTATTTTCCAAGGTCCAATAAAACACCATTTCACTGCATTAGGCCAACAAAGTATCAGAATGAAGCAAATAATATCCCCTTTTCAGTTAAATAAGGGTTTACAAGCATGTAACCATGGTTGCTAAAATTCCAATTTTGATTTTAAGCAAGAAATTCGTTCCAGTTTGTAATTTTTATTTCAAAAGAGAGATGTAATAATTTTTATTTATTTATGTAATTTTATGTTTATCATATGTAATAAGTCACTATTTTTAGCTATTTACTCAAACTCCATTGCCAATATCATCCAAACAAAGGTCAAAAGTGAACATTGCCAAACCTGCAGCATCATCCACATGCAAAGAAAAAAGTCAGAAAGCAAATTATCAAAGAGGTTAAAAAAGGGGTCAAATGAATTAGAAAGTGGTTTTTAAAATAAAAAGATCAAATTCACTCACCTATAAAGGAATTCTTGACTTCAAACTTAGCTTCATTTGCCTCCTATCACTCATTGAGCAAACCCCAAGAGAGCCTTTTTACAGTTTTGGGAAAAATCAGCAGAAACGGGGTAGGCACTGCACGTTTCCTTTTGGTGTTGCGTGTTCTCTTCTGGTGTTGCACATTCTCTTCTGGCGCTACACATTCTCTTCTAGCATTACACGTTTACCTAGCACTGCATATTTTCTTAAGGTGTTGCACGTTCCCTTAAGGCACTACGTGTTTTCCTAAGGCACTGCGCACTCTGCATTAGCGTTGCGCATTTACCCAACAACACTCCAACCACCTCCTTAGCTCCTCCAAAATTCTTTCAATCTCAATGCAAGTAAGTAGCAGCTAAGGGATGTGCTTTTCCCCCTCCTCAAGTCAAATCCTAAGTGTTTGAAAGGTTTTATTGAAGACTTAACTTAATTGTTACATCTAAACCCTAGATTTCCCCCAAAAAACTACCTTCCACTCTTATTCCATTTTATACACTTCCCTCCACCCTCCTTCCCTTTCCCTAAATCTCTATATCCCAGATACCCTCTAACCATTTGTCCTAAAACCCTACATCCTAGGTGATACAACTACCTAGGCTCCCAAACCCCCTATATTGCAAACAAATCTCACCCATCCCCAAACTATCATACTATGACCCTATATCCATCTCCACTAAAAATATCCCTTGATCCATCATCTTCATATTTACCCTTCCCCATTTACTATTCCCTAAAAACTGCATTCCCCCTACCTTACACCTCCCTAGGGTTTGATGCTTAACACCATGGCAGAGGAGGAATATAGACCACATAGTGAGGAAGAGGAATAGAAATAGAAGAAGACAAGGAATAGAGGAGGCCACACAAAGGAGGCCAGATGCACAGGTTTGAACCCACAGATCTCAGGGAACTCTTAGCATCCCCTATGACTGTGACATCCTTCAAATGGCTAGGCTGTTATGATTTCTGTGAGCAGGTGCAGGCAGTCCAACATCATCCTGAGTTGACTAGGCTCTTCATTTCTAATATCCAAGACAACCAAGTCTCTCTTGCAGGTACAACTTTCACTTTATCTACTGCCATTATATCAGCTGCCATCGAGATTCCAAATTTTGTGTAAAAAGTGTTCAAACAAGGTGATTTGGAGAGGCATTATTATGATCCTTACATGAAACCAAGGTACTGAAATGAAAGAAGGGGCTCTTTTCCTTTTTCACACCTCCTTAACAGATATGCCCCAATGATGAAGATTATTATGAAATATTTTTCATGTGAAGGTAGATACTCCACAATTTATTCTTATCATATCTGGCTCTTAATGCATTTCATTAAGGTAAAAATTCTCAATATACCCTATTATATTTTTTGTAGCATTGAGAAGATGGCCTGCATTTCCCAAAAGAGGGAGTACAAAGATAAAATGAAGATCTTATTTCATCATTCCCTCATTAAAATCATAGTCCTTTACCATCTCAAGTAACTCAACAATGCATAGAGTACCTTCATATCTAATCTCATATTCACTCATGCATCTACTCAAAATATTCAAAGCATAGCTTCATCATCTCATCCATCCACTTCCATTCCTCCATCTCATCCCATACATCATTCATCCTCATCTGATGAGTCAGCCTCACCATCACCTCCATCATCACCATTTCATGATACTATTCATTCACCTAGCATAGATGAAGGAAGAGAGCAAGACCACATTGAACATGGTGAGATTAGCAAGCCTAAATGGGTTGGTTTCGGTACCTTGACACATACCTATCAGAGAGGGCATAGGCAAGTGTTTTCCCCATAGATTGTGGGAGGTGTCTTGCCTTCTTTATCAGCAAAGAGGGTACCGAAGGGTAAGGAAAAAGTGACAGAGGCAGAGATATAACAGTAGGAGGAGGACCTCCATGAGATAGACAATATTTTCACTTAGTTGACCTAAGTGAAAATGATGACAGTGAGAGCACAACCAATGTCATCGAAGAGAAGAATGCACTCATAAGGGAGCTTGAGGTCAATTTGCAGAGGGAAAAATATATCATCGCATACTATGAGTAGGAAAACAAGCAGTTAGAGACCAAACATAGAGATTCAGCTCATCAAGGAAAAGTGGGAGGCTGAAAAGGCTAAGGCATTACTTGATGAAGCATATGGAGAATATAGTGACCAGCTAGAGGAACAGGTGCCAAGTAAAAGGCCAAGGACTAGAGACCTAAAGAGAGCTTTGGAGCTAGAAAAATAAAAGGAGGTTGAACTAGCTAATGAGCTCACCCTAAATGAGCAATTTGCCAAAATGGTAAATGAGAACTAGGAGCATTGTTTTGAGAGGGTGAACACCCATCTTGAAAGCCTCCTAGACAAGGCCAAAAGATACACTGACATTCAGACAAAGATGCCAAAGTATTATTGCCGAAGACACCAAATAGCAAGGGAAAAGCTCAAAGCTGTTAGGGCAAGAATTGATTCCCTAACTCACCATGAGGAGAAGAATAAGCTTGATATACTTGTAGAGGCTTCACTCCATGCCTAGAAACCTTAAACATCAACTTCTTGAACAATTTTGAAGACCCTTGACTCAATTTTTGTCATCTTACTTTTCCTGTCTTTTTAAGGCAATTTTTATATCAGCAGTTTGGTCAAACACGCGTTGTGCACTTTTTGGAGGCACTTTTGGAGGAATGGCCGCCATCATTGGATTCATAAGGACCAAGAAATCTAGGAAAACCATGTTTCCAGCCCTGGAAAGCAAAAATGGTGGGTGAAAAAGGAAAAAAAAACACCTAAAAATCATGTTTCTACCTCATTTCTAGACCAGGCGCTGTGTGTTTGAATAGTCTTGGGAGAAAGGAATTTTGGAGGGGAAAGTCAAGCCCATTTTGAAAACGAGGGACAATGTTAGAAACTAGATAGGATACACTTTCTAATGAGCTATCCTGGGCTAGATTTGGACATCAACAAGGCAATTAAAAGTCAGCTTGAAGATGGTGTTGCGCGTTTGACAATCAACCCAGATTTTCACTGTTTCTCTCCAAATTGATTTTTACCTATGGGAAATCAATGATTTACTGATGTAATTTATAGGGATGATGTAATTATTATGTTTTTATTGTTACCTAAGGTAAATAACTTAGGTAAATGGCCTCTCATGGCTTGTAATGAATCAATTTTCTTAAGTTAGGCATGAGTCACTTTTACGACCCTACACTTTAGCTATCAGTTCAGTTTTTGTTGCAACTGCTCCTCCTCTCATGGATTCGACCCTTGAGGCTAGGGTGAGTTGGCTTGAGGCATATATTATGTAATTTCTTAGTCATTCTATAGGTTGGACTCTATTGGATGTTGTATTAGTGTTTCAAACTTTGGCATGAAATATATTGGATGAGTTGCAGCTATTTTGGTGGGATTCCTATGGCATGCTATTTTGACATTATTTCCTCTTCAATTACATATGTATGAATGTTTTGTACCTTTCATGATCCATTTCACTTTAAATATGTTTCATTTTCAAGGTGTGATAAGCATAATTCATATTTTGTGCTCTATTTTGGGAAAATCATCATAAATTGTTTCATTTCTTCAGTTTAAAAATAATTCATGGTCTTCATGCTCTTTTTAGCACCTCCCAAGTCTAAACCATTTCTTCACTATACTACAAAGTGTTAAAGTAACTTGCCTACCTTGCCCATCAAATGTCTACAATTCTAACTCTCTTTTGCCCTAACCTAATTCACTCATTCAGTGACTACCCCAATCAAATCAAATCAAACAACCCCCTGAGCTACTATATCTGGCCTAAAACCCTAATCTATCCAACCCTCTTGGTTGTGATTCTTTGGAGACAACCCTCTCTAGCTTGGTAGGGCTAGCTACCAAGTCAAAAGGTTTGTTTGTGGTTACCTCAGCTGGACTCTTCCTCAGCCTTAGAGATCCGAAGGAGTGATAACATACCGGCATCATTGTCAGGGAGAATAAGCTCTATCTTCTGTGGGAAATAAGGACAACAACTTAGATCTGGTTGTTGATGGTGGACAGCAATCAGACACAAGAAGGTTGAATCATCCACCTAGCGACTCCATTGTTTAATATCTTGAGCTTCAAATTTAAGAGCAACTTCACTACTAAAGAATCTAGATTTTAGAGCATTGATGGTAATCACCTATGACAGGATATGTGGTAGATCCCTTGTCTAGTAAAATATTACTAACTTTAAGGAATGAGTTAGAAGAATTTCAGATTGATCAGAATTTCTCAACATCAATATTTTGTTGTTTGAAATCTAGCTGACTCACACCTGAAAGTAAAAATTGTTTTCTTGGTTTAGTTGCTGAAAGATTAGAAAATGAAATTGAACTATTGGATGTTCAAATTGAATCATATGATTTCCAATATCATAAATAATTCTTGGAAAATATTCCTCCACCCAAAGAATAAAAGTTAAGGTTGTCCTTGGATGGTTGGATTGACGGATGTTTTGATTTACAATAGGGATGTGACAATCTCCGGTCGAGAGCATATGTTAACGAGTTGGGGCAACAGATAGAATCTGGTTGTTATGATCCTATAACAGCATATATGGAATATTTTCTTAGTTTGAATGACAAACTAGATTTCCTTTTATAGCACCAAAGGTATTATGTGTATATATTATTGGTAGAATTTCCAATTATGTTCTGGTTCAAGCACCGTCAAACAACCTCATCATTAAAACAACTACTTGATTGGTTGATTTGGCACTTTAGTATCACTTGACTGAGTGATTTTGCAATAGATTAGTGTAGGATAAGTGTGCAATAAGTTTTTGGACAAGCATCCTTCAACATCTAGTTTACAATTTGCAGTGTGCGTGTTTTCAGTGTTCAGTTTTGTTGTAAGCTTTTGACCGTATTGGCCCATATGGTTAGGCACTTGGCCTAAGCTGTTCTTGGCACCTCCAAGGAGCTGCCATCCCAAAATAAGGTTGATGTTAGAGTTTGTATTTGCATACTGCCATCAGTGATCAAAATTCCCCTTTTATATCATATTAGTGTCCCATGTTGAAATTTTTATCATTCCACCTAGGTCATCATGTAAAAATTTACTCGCTAATGGTAGCCCAGGTTAAAACCCCATCCCCTCTCAAAAATCAAAATTTGTTGGCCCACCTTCATGTGTCTTCCTAAGCATACACTAACTATAAAAGTTCATTTCATCATGTTTTGTGTTAGTCAAGTCCACCTGAAGTCCAGTCATTCAAGGTCCCATTATGTCACTAGGTTTTATTTTCCAAGGTCCAATAAAACACCATTTCACTACATTAGGCTAGCAAAGTATGAAAGTGAAACAAATAATATCCCCTTTTCAATTAAATAAGGGTTTACAAGCATGTAACCAAGCTTTCTAAAATTCCAATTTTGATTTTAAGCAAGAAATTCATTCCAGTTTGTAATTTTTATTTCAAAAGAGAGATGTAATAATTTTATTTATTTATGTAATTTTATGTTTATCATATGTAATAAGTCACTAGTTTTAGTTGTTTACTCAAACTCCATTGCCAATATCATCCAAACAAAGGTCAAAAGTGAACATTGCCAAACCTTTATCATCATACACTTGCAAAGAAAAAAGCCAGAAAGCAAATTATCAAAGAGGTTAAAAAGGGGGTCAAATGAAACATTAGAAAGTGGGTTTGAAAAGAAAAAGACCAAATTCACTCACCTATAAAGGACTTCTTGGCTTCAAACTTCGCTTCATTTGCTTGCTATCATTCATTGAACAAACCCCAAGAGAGCCTTTTCGTAGTTAAGGGAAAAATCAACAGAAACAGGACAGGCATTGCGTGTTTCCTTTTAGTGTTGTGCATTCTCTTCTGACACCGCACGTTCTCTTCTGGCACTATGCGTTTACCCAGCGCTACATGTTTCCTTAAGGTGTTGTGCGTTCCCTTAAGGTGTTGCGCGCTTGCCTGAGGTGCTGCGCACTCTGCATTGGTGTTGCCCGTTTTTCCAACAATGCTCAAGCCACCTCCTCAGCTCCTCCAAAATGCTTTCAACCTCAATGAAAGTAAGTAGCAGCTAAGGGATGTGCTTTTCCCCCTCCTCAAGTCAATTCCTAAGTGTTTGAAAGGTTTTATTGAAGATTTAGCTTAATTGTTACATCTAAACCCTAGATTTCCCCCAAAAAACTACCTTCCACTCTCATTCCCTTTTATACACTTCCCTCCACCCTCCTTCCCTTTCTCTAAATATTTATATCCCAGATACCCTCTAACCCTTTGTCCCAAAACCCTAATTCCTAGGTGATACAACTACCTAGGCTCCAAAACCCCCTATTGTAAACAAATCTCCCCCATCCCCAAACTATCATACTACTACCCTATATCCCTCTCCACTACAAATATCCCTTCATCCATCATCTTCATATTTACCCTTCCCCATTTACTATTCCCTAAAAACTACATTCCCCCTACCTTACATCTCCCTAGGATTTGATACTAAACACCATGGTTGAGGAGGAATACAAACCACATAGTGCGAAAGAGGAAATAGATAGAGAAGAAGACAGGGAATAGAGGAGGCCACACAAAGGAGGCTAGATGCACATGTTTGAACCCATATATCTCAAGGAACTCTTAGCATCCCCTATGACTGTGACATCCTTCAAATGGCTAGGTTGTTATGATTTCTGTGAGCAAGTGCAGGCAGTCCAACATCATCCTAAGTTGACTAGGCTCTTCATTTCTAAACTACAAGACAACCAAGTCACTCTTGTAGGTATAACTTTTAGTTTATCTACTACCAATATATCAGTTGCCACCAAAATTCCAGATGTTGGGGAAAAATGGTTTAAACAAGGTGATTTGGAGAGGCATTATTATAAGCCTTACATGAAACCAAGGTACCGAAATGAAAGAAGGGGCTATTTTCCATTTTCACACCTCCTTGACAGATATGCCCCAATGGTGAAGATTATTATGAAATACTTTTCATATGAAGGTAGATTCTCTAGGGCCTATTCTTATCATATCCAGCTCTTAATGCATTTCACTAGGGTAAAAATGCTCAATATACCCTACTATATTTTCTGGAGTGTTGAGAAGATGGCCTACATTGCCCAAAAGAGGGAGTACAAAGATCAAATGAAGATCTCATTTCATCATTCCCTCATTAAAATCATAGTCCTTTACCATCTCAAGGAACTCTACATTGCATGGAGTACCTTCATAGCTAATCCCATATTCACTCATGCATCCACTCAAAATATTCAAAGCATCCCTTCTTCATCTCATCCATCCACCTCCATTCCTCCATATCAGCCCATACATGACTCATCCTCATTTGAT
Source organism: Pinus taeda (assembly GCA_000404065.3). NCBI lineage: Eukaryota > Viridiplantae > Streptophyta > Pinopsida > Pinales > Pinaceae > Pinus > Pinus taeda. The sequence continues at coordinate 76,224 of APFE030911764.1, read as the reverse complement.
GAATCAACCTCACCATCACCTCCATCATTGCCATTTCATGAGCCTATTCATTCACCTAGCAGAGATGAAGGTAGAGAGCAAGAGCACATTGAACATGGTGAGATCAGCAAGCCTAAAGGGGTTGGTTTGGGTACCTTGACACATACCTATCAGAGAGGGAATAGGCAAGTGTTTTCCCCATCGATTGTGGGAGGGGCCTTGCCTTCTTCATCAACAAAGAAGGTACCAAAGGACAAGGAGAAAGTGACAGAGGCAGAGATCCAGTAACAGTAGGAGGACCTCCATGAGACAGAGCAAGATTATCACTTAGTTGTCCTAAGTGAAAATGATGACAGTGAGAGAACATCCATCATCATCAAAGAGAAGAATGCACTCATAGGAGAGCTCTAGGTCAATTTGCAGAGGGAAAAATATATCATCACATACTATGAGCAGGAAAGCAAGAAGTTAGAGACCAAACATGAGCTCATTGAGATTCAGCTCATCAAGGCAAAGAGGGAGGCTGAAAAGGCTAAGGCCTTACTTGATTGAGCATATGGAGAATATAGTGACCATCTGGAGGAACAAGTGACAAGAAAAAGGCCAAGGACTGGAGGCCTAAAGAGAACTTTGGAGCTAGAAAAACAAAAGTAGGCTGAACTAGCTAATGAGCTCACCCTAAATGAGCAATTTGCCAAAATGGTAAATGAGAACCGAGAGCATTGGCTTGAGAGGGTGAACACCCATCTTGAAAGCCTCTTAGACAAGGCCAAAAGAGACACTGACATTCAAAGAAAGATGGTAAAGTATTATTGCCGAAGACACCAAATAGCAAGGGAAAAGCTCAAAGCTGCTAGGGCAAGAATTGAAGCCCTAACTCACCATGAGGAGAAGAAGAAGCTTGATATACTTGAAGAGGCTTCACTCCATTCGTAGCAACCTTAAACATTGACTTCTTGAACAATTTTGAAGACCCTTGACTCAATTTTTTCCATCTTTCTTTCCTGTCTTTTTAAGGAAATTTGTATATCAACAGTTTAGTCAAACGCGTACCACCTTAGGTGTTGCGCACTTTTTGGAGGCACTTTTTGGAGGGACTTTTTGGAGGAATGGCCACCACCATTGGATTTTGTTATGAAACCAACTCACAAAAAGATAGAAAAGATAGATTAATGCCTTAGAATTCAGCCTCTTCGAGGGGGCAACCTCCTTTACGTTACATAAATGAACAATTCTTGGATGATACAAATGAAAAGACCTCCTTTCTATATATAGGAGTCTAAGGGGTCATAATATAATAAGAGCCGACATAACAATAATAATGTAAGGGCACAATAATAACAATAGTGGGCTTCTATGGGGCACAATAGTAACAATATGGGCACTACAGGGTACATCAATATAATAAGTGGGTTGTACTAATAACATAAGGGGTTACACTAGTAGTATAGGGGCCTTGCCCCTCTCCTTCAAAAAGCGTTGTCCTCAACGCTTGAGTAGTTCTTGATGCTTCTGTATAAAATCCTTGTCCT